>JAPMOR010114983.1:395678-468852 GCA_026543865.1 Argiope aurantia
CTTTCTTGATAATAATTGCTCAACTCCAGTTGGTGTGGGTGCAGATAAGAAAGATATGGATCCGTTAGAAAGAATTGAAAAGCTGCGCAGCAACACAAAACTTGAGCCACCTCAATGCGATTGTTTAAAAAATAAAGAAGGTGAGAATATGTGTTTGTGCGAGTCTGATTTTAAATATTATACGATTTTATAATTGACATCATTTAAGAATGTAGATTTCAATCAAAGTATGAGAGAAATTTCAGCAATTTTTAACTAATTAGTTTTTAAAAATTGTTTTATTTTATTTTAGATACTCAAGAATTGTGACGTCAGTATATGTATTATAAATTATTAGTTTTATATTAATGAAAATAAGTATGATGACATTTTAATTATAAAAATAAAATTTTTCATAAAAATTTATTGTAGTTTGTGTGGATATGTTTACTTCTTTAGTTTTATCACCTTTTAAATTAGATACAAGCAGAATTGGATGTACTGTTTCACTTAATACAAAATTCTTTATGATTTATGCTATAAAAATTGAGATCTGTCAAAATGAAAAGCTTAAAACTTTTGTTTTCTAAAAATAGTAATTTCAAAGAAATGAAGAGGGGGAGGGGGAATATTAGAAGTCAACATAAATGTGGTAGGTATTTTAGCTGCAGATACTACAGATACAAAATTCTCCATTTAAAGGAATATATAGTGATAATTATGTTTAATCACAAAATGAATTATCACTTAGAAATGAAAAAAATTATATTTAAATGTAATTTAACTCATTTTAAATAATGTGTAATCAGTCCAGTTAAAAAAAAATCTGAATATATTTAGATTGTTTAAAAGTCTTGTAAATATCTTGGGCAATTTTGAATAAGCTGAAATAAAGCTTTAGGTATTTAAATAATTATATTGAGAGCTTACTTGAATTTTGAAGACTATATGCATTTTTTATTATTATTTCTGATAGAAAATAAAATATTAATAATTCTATAACCAAGCATAGTTATATCATTTAATTTTTTTAAATGGAGAGGCCAAATTTGTAATCAAAGATTTGAATAGATAAAATTTCCATCTTTTCTAAATTTGTTTTAAAGTAAAGATGTAAAATAATTAATATTTAATTTTCAAAGTATTAGCTTTTTTTATGTGTACATGCCAATTCTGTTACTTTAAAGACTTACATATTATATATATTATTTATAATTTGAATTAAAAATATTTTATGGAATTAAAAACTTTTTCAGTATTTAAAATATGGATGTAGAGTATAATATTTAAATATAATTATTGAAACTCTATATGATTAATGTATTAAGATTTGGAATCACCATATTTATTTTAGACTATTTTATTTATAATTTCAGTCACTAAATAACTTACAATTAAACTTTTATAGGATACTGTCAACTGTTATTATAATATTATAATATATTATAATAAGAGATTTTTAAATATTTATAAAAGATATTAAAGGCATAACAATATTAGTTTTGCATCTTTAAATTAAAATCAAAGGTTTCAATTAAGAAGTTTTGAACGTTTACTTCTTGATATGAAGTATTATTACAAATAGTGCTAGCTGTTACAATAGTACCTTTTTTTTTTTTTTTCCTTTTAAAAAATTAACTTTTACAAAATAACCTATAACTTATAAAAAAAGGTAGCTAAAAGTACCAGAAGTAAAATTTGGGACAGATTTAAAATTCAAACTATAAAACTTGAAAGAAAATCATTTAGGCTATCAAATATTATGTTGTTTCATTTTTTTAAAGGAGTTCATATGAAAATTGGATTGTTATATGATAATTTAAAGTTATTTGGAATATTTTTCAAATATAAATAGCAAGCTTTAATTTTTTAAAGAATTTAATGAAACAAATTCATATTCTTTCAAACATTAGAAATACTGCTTGTTGAGAGTTTAATAATTTTCCTTCCATCTTTCAAAAGTCGGGGCCTTGCATTTCATATTATATAAACCTTGTCTTTTTTTTTTTTTTTTGTCATCTTTGAATTCAGCAATCTATTTTGTTTATAACTGTAAAAAAATTAAATATTTAGATCATGATCATTATGAAGTTTTCAGTTGGATATTAAAACAAATTCACTGAAAAAATTTGTTTAAAATGTTATTTATTTTGAATAGGATATTTAAAATATAAATTGGAGGAAACTACTAAAATAAAATAAAAAAAGAAAAAAAAATGGCAGGTTGTTTTCTTATGCATTTACTATCATAAAGTTTGTGACAATCTGACTCTATATACTGTTTCAAAATAACTGTCAATATCTAAATTTTTAACAATACAAATTTAATTAAAATGAAATATAATTTATGAACGTCATAGATTTAAATATAGTTTCTTTATAATTTTTAAGGTAGAAATGGTATTGACAGAGTTTTTGTAATTAAATTAAAGTTTTAGTAAATTCAGTTTTATTTAATGATAAATGAATTCTAAAATACTTTTAAATTCAAACTATTCATACAGTCTGCCATTCTAATATTTATTTATACACTTTTTGCTTGGTATAGAGGAATAATATCTGCATAACCACATAAAATTAAACCTAATTAACCTTATTAAGTTTAAAAATTGAAATGTATCATTTAATGTACTAATTAATTCCTTTATTAAAACTGTTCTTGTAAATATTTTTTAATGACGATTAGCAATTGTATAGAAATAGAAAAAGGGAAACGATACGTTATTAGAAACAGAAAATAAATAATTTGAAATGTAAATAACTCTTATTTTTAATTTGAATACTAATTTATTGTTATAGAATTAATTCATAAAATCATCACTAATTAAATATTGTTAAAAAATTTATTATTTGTTTATAATTTATTGAAGTCTTATCTGTTTATTTAAAGAAGAAAGTTCCTAAACATATTTCAGGTTAAAAATGAAAAGGAGAGGAGAATATGTAGATTTCTCTTTCTTTTGATCAGGCAGCTCATAAAATCAGACAAAAATTATGATTAAAAGATATTATACTGAAGTTTTCTCTTTTGCTTTTAACATTTTTATTTCTTTTTAAATATCATTTAGAATTGTTAAATATTTTATATATATCCAGTTTTAGTAATTAGCATTCTATCTAGTCTACCACAAATTTTAAAGCTTTTTTTTTATTTATATGAATTGAATGCATTATAAATATATAGATGTTTAAGCATAGATAACATGACATTTTTTAGTTCTCAATCTGAAAATGGAGGATTAATCTTTAATTGTAAAATATAAATACCTTAGTATTTAAATTGAAAATAATGAATTATCAATTACCATTTTTAGAAGGCTGCTAAAGCTGCACTGATGATAAAAGAAATATCTTAACAAATTTTTTACAAAGAAATTGAAATGTTAACTATCTATAATTTATTATAAGTTAAAATAATTTTGTCAAATTAAAAAAAAAAATGATAATATTTGTGAAATATGAGTAATACAGTTCTTGTTCCATTCTGTTTAGTGATAGGGAGCTGACAATTTTTTTTCTTTTAGATTAGGCAACTATTTAAATTTCCGTTAACTATATAAATTAATAAGTAAAATAATGAGATTTCAACTGTTGATTATATGCATTAATTAATTACTTGGACGCATTAAGAAAATAAAATTTTAAATACTTATATAATCATGATGTTTATATTATTACTTTTTTTCATGGAAGGTAGTGTTTTCTTTGAATAAATAGAAAAATTTAAGGGTAACTGAATCTAAAGATGGAATTAACGATTCATAAAAGTGGTTAGTAATGATAATTAAATGTTAGTATGAAAAAAACAATGGTGGTTAATATATATATATATATATATATATCCTTATTTCTCTAATTTATATTTAATAAATGTTCAATGAAAAAGAGCATTTTTTATATGATTTAGAGAATTTTTTTATTACCTTAAAAAATTATATTATAAATAATGTATTGAGGGTGGAGAGAATGGTGTACTTAATTGTTCAGTATCTCTTCTATATATGTGATTTTTGAAAAAAATTGTTGGATTTTAGATTATATGTATTATATTAACAGTCATATTTTTGTATTGATATTTATACTTTGTTATACTATGAAAAAATTGTTTAAACTTTTGTATTCTGACAAGGAATAGGATTTTCAAAATGTTGAATATTACAGAAATTAATCTTTTATTTTGCTCTAATTACTTTTAACTTAACTTTTCTGAACAAACCTTACTTTTTTTACTGAGTTTTTGCAATCAGAAAAATTTTCTGCTTGCGTAGTTTTTTATTGCATTTTAGAAAATAAATAAACTATAATCTGCATTAAAATGAAACATTAAAAAAATTGTTATTTAGGATAAAAAAAGATTTTTTTTAAAAAAAAATTAATCTTTCCTTGTAAAACTGAGTATTTATTCAATCTAGAAAAATAAAATATAAATTTATATGATTTTTTTTAAATTTTCAGTTATAATATTTATCATACATTTTAAAATATATAGCAAATGTATATTTTTATTCAATGTTCATTGCTACATGCTTTTTTTTAGTGCTGCCATCAGAAAAACTTCCTTATTATACTCATTTGGGAAGTGGATCTTCTGTTTCTGCTATTAGAGAACTAATGGAATGCAGGTAATTTTTTTTTCTTTTTAATTTTAGTGTTTGTTTCAGATATTACATTTTTTGTGTGCAATACATCATTACTCTTAATGGTATAGTTTATAATGTTAAATAAATCTAGTATATAAGTATTGTAGCTTTAATTTGGATTCCATGTTTGCTGAGATGTTTTTTTATTATTGTCATTTAACAAAACTATAGAACTTGATAATCAAAAGAGCATTATGTAAAGAAATTCAATTCAAAGATCATATCTCTGTAATGAAATAAAAATAATTAAGTTTGATTTGCAAAGAAAAATCTGTTTTATCTGTTTTATTGTAAATGGCAGTAAAAGAAAGAAAGAAAGAAAAAAAAATCTGGCTACTATTAATTAGTTTAGAATGATATATTTTTTTCAGAGCCCTTATACTATCCCATGAAGATAAGTTATTATTAAAGTATTTTTGTATATGCTCAAGAAAGTTAAAATTTCAAAAATAAGTTGGATTATTTGTTTTTCCGTACACTGTATATCTCTTTAGTGGCTAAGGATACAAAATAACTTCTTATTCAAATCTCAAATATAGATGTTCTCAGTGAGTTTATTCTCACAAAGTAGTTGCAGTTTGTCCACTAAGCATTCTGCCTCCTTGATTTTTTTAAATATTACCATCATTCTTTCATCAATCATTATCTCCTTTTAGTTAATTATAAGGATAGAATCTCTAATTGTTTTGTAAATTCTGAGAAAGACCTGAAAAATGTTACTATCTCCCTTGTTTCAATATATGATTGCTTCATATAAAGTGTGCACATATAAAATGAAATTGAGAATTTCATGTTAGTAATATTGATAGATTAATATTCTTATCATAAATTATATTTCTTTTTTTCGTATTTTCTCAGGTCTGGTGAGAAAGGAAAAGCCATACGCATTGAAAAGCTACTTTATTCAGGTAAAGAAGGGAAAACCTCACAAGGATGCCCATTAGCTAAATGGGTTATTCGCAGATCAGGACCAGAAGAAAAGTTGCTTACAGTTATACGCCACAGACCTGGTCACACATGTCCCACAGCATATATAATAATTGCAATGGTTGCATGGGAAGGTGTATCAGAACATGTAGCTGATATGCTGTATAAAACTGTAGTTTACAAAACAGTTAATTTTGGGATTCCAACACAAAGGAAATGTGGAACTAATGAAATGTAAGTTATAAAACTGTTTATTCTAAAACAATAGTTTTAATATTTTTTTTAAAAAATTAGCATCTTAAGGCACCAAACTATTAATATATATATAATGTAAAACACATACATTTTTTAGCAGTTTTATGACAGAGAAAACACTCTTAAATTTAAAATTTTGCTTTATTCCATCCAGGAGGCATAATTTATGTACAAGAAACGAGGACGAATGGAGGTCTGTTTACAGCCTGACACGGGAGCGAAAAGGGATATAAATATTTATCCCTTGTCATTATATACCATGAGATTCTGATAGGGATTTCTTTATACATGTCGATTTAGGTAGGGGGGAATTTAGGTATCTTTTAAAAGAATTGGTTTATACTGACAGATTTTTATTTATCCCTTCACTCGAAGCATGAGAACTGCTGATTTAAGCATTTTTACAGATCTTCTGTTGCATTAATTAAATATAAAAAAGGTGGAATTGGATCAGGAAATAAGAGAACATTTTAGAATTAAGTTAATATGGGTTAAATAAATATAAAAATTTGAAAATTAATTAAGATTTAATTTAGATTTAGAGATATCATTGCATATATATATTCTTGTACAGAGAAGAAATGTTGTCTCTGCAAAAAGTTTAAGTTGTGAAATTTAAATTAATTTAGTTAAAAAGTCTTTTTTTTATTTGTGTGTGCATGTTTGTGACTTTGATAATTCTAAAATACATTGGGTTAGATAGTGCATAAAATTTGCAGCTAAATTGTAGATTTCTCACAGATTTTGAAAAGAAATCTGTCTGTTTATGTAAGCGCAACAAACAAGAAAAATAAAGGCATATGTTTTTTTTATTTTTTTTTCAGAAGAATTGCCTGAATTAAACCATAGATTGCACTTGTACATTCAAAACTTGGTTTTACTATATAGTAGTGTAATACTGAAAAATAAAATTAGCTTGTATGGTAATAAAAATAAAATTAGCTCATAAAAATTAAATTATTGTATGCGATTTCTTTACTAGATTTGTAGATATTTATCAAATTAAGTATTTAATTGGTCAATGGAAAAAAGTGCAGAAAGCATAATGGGCTCTTTTCACTCTATTTTGGAACTCATCATAAATCATCCTGTTTTGTGATGAATACAAAATAGAAGAGAACATTCCTGTTTAAATGTAGCTACAGCAGTATAATTATATTTCATCAAGATCTAAATAGTGAAATTTATTAATCAGTGGAAGAGATTTAGGATCTTAGGGAGCACACTCTTTTAAGTCTTTTATTCTCTTCATATAATTTTTCATGTATGTAAAAAAATTAAGAATAAATTAATAAAATACAAGCAATCTTAAAATTATTTTCTACAGTTTTTTTTAAAATTATAGAAGTAATTTTTAAATAATTTTTTTTATTTTATCAGTTTTTTTACATGTTTTTAAATAATTTGCCAGAAGTAATTATTTAATATTTTTTATTTCATCAGTTTTTTTTACATGCTTTTAAATAACCTGCTTTTTATGTAAAAATAGAATTTTGTGATTGATATTTCACCCATTACCCAAGGTTCTAGTCTTGAAATTTTAAATGCTAACCAAAGACAATGTACTATTTAAATATTTTCAGATATTATATAACATTTTAAAACTAATTTAATTAATTTTTAATTCTATTTGCATGCCATCTGATGTGAATTTGAGAAAAAAAAAATATTTTGAAATTTTGCAATATTAGGGAATAAATTAGACTAAAATTAGGAAATAAAATCAGAGAATTTTCCTTTTCGTGTTATATAAAAATATGTTCTTGTAAATTGATTTTTTTAAATATTAAAATTTGTTAATAGATGTAAGGAGTTATTTATTGATATTCTATAATGTTCATGATAATGATATATATTTGTTTGTAAACCAGGCACAAATTCTTGAAACTGTGTATATGATCAATATTTTACATCTTTATATTAAAAGGAAGAAATATTAAAATAATAATAATAATTTTTATGTATATTTTTTTACATTTTCTAATATTATTTATTATATTGTTATTGTTATTTTTTTAAAATAATAATAATGGAAGCTTGGAATTTTTTTATATAATAAAAATGGAAGGATCTCATTTTAAACATTTGTTTGGGAGTACTGTTTGAACTGGCCTTTGTAATTTTATTTTAATATAGTTGCAATTGATGTCTTCGTTTTAGGAGAACGTGTGCATGCCAAGGTTTAGATCCAGAAACTTGTGGTGCATCCTTTTCATTTGGCTGTTCTTGGAGCATGTATTACAATGGATGTAAATTTGCTAGAAGCAAAAATGCTAGAAAGTTCAAATTAACTGAAAAGGATGAGGTAGGGCACATATTGTAACTTTTTATGCTTAATTTTAAAAATAAATTTAGATACTCCATATAATTGTTCTTTAGTATGTTATATTTCATTTATGAAGGGTTATTTTTTTAGTTGAAACATTTTCTATGCATTAATTAAAAGTATATCCATATAAATTCAAAAGGAAATATTTTATTATATAAGTTCCAGTTCCATAGTTCAGTCTTGTTTAGAATTAATTCAGAATGTAATTATGAGCAGACAATACATTTTTTTGATAGATGGTTGAATAAAATTATTTGCAGTTATTTTAATTTTTTGTAAAAGAGCAGTTGCAAAATATAAATAAATATTTTTTTAAAATTACGTATTAGCAAAAATATGTAAATATTTTATATTTTCTTGAAAAAAATAAATAAATTATGGCATAAAAGTATGTAAAGCAGATGTAAGGCCTTTAGGCTATTTATAATGAATGAACAAATAAAACTTGTGTCTAAAATATTTAGAAATTAATAATTTATATTTAAGCATTGCAAAAATTTCCGTTTCAGCAAATACTATATATATATATATATATATATATATATATATATATTCAGAAATGCATTATTTGTTACAGTTAATTCTATGTGTTTAATTCTTCAAAAAGTCATTAAAAATGAATGATTAAATAATTTCTACAAATTATTGCAAAATGTCAACTAATTATATAAAATTACTGAAAATGTCAGCTGCAGTTTGTTTTCTTTTAAAATTGTATTACTATCTTGTTGTTTGGAAAATTCTCTCTTGGATCATACTATTTGGAATGCATCTGATTTAGATGCAGAAATAATCTAAATGAAACTGACAAAGAATATCAGGACTGCAGATCGTAGACTTATCCTATCATTTCAAAAATATATGCAGAAATTGAACAACAATACTTTTTAAAAATAACTTATTGTATTGAAACATACTGCAATATTCCCATTAATAATACCTTATATTGTTAAATTTTGTCATTTTATCTTAACTCAAGGTAATTAATTGTAATATAAATATTGAGAAATGTATATTTTTGTCAAGATTACCACTTTCTTTCTAATCATGCTCTCGAATATGAGCATACGGTTGTGAAGATTGTTTTTAATGCCACAGTGTAATATTTTACAGCATCTAGAAAAAATAAAAATTACAATAAGGAAAAGAAATAAGCATAAGTAAAAATTATATGTTGTTTATGTAGAAAATATATATTCATTTTTTTTGTATTTAAAAGATTTTGTGGGAATATTTAATGCATATTAATTGTTAAAGTTAACTTTAAAATTTTTTTTTAATAGCTATTTTTTTCTCTTGTTAGGAAAAGGAATTAGAAGATAAATTACAAACATTAGCTTCTGATGTTGCACTTCTGTATAAAAGAATGGCACCGGAATCATTTTACAATCAGGTATGAAGTATATGAAGTACTTTTTTTAATAGTTTCTTTTTTTAAGTTAAAATTAAGTAGATCTTATTTTAAATACAGAGAAGAATTTCCTAAGTTAAAGATTCCAAACAACATTTATTATTTTAAAATTTGTCGTCTTGTGGGCCTTGAATTTTGTTTTTCCTGAAGAGGAAAGTCCACCCAAAAAAAGTATCTAGATACTACTTTCTATTCCAATATTAATTATTTCTCAAGTAAATTGTAAATGCTTATCACTAGAAATATGTTTTCTATAAATATATGATATATACACAAGGAATCACTTTCATATTTAAATATTCACAAACTCATTTTAAAAAAAAATTTAATTCTGAATGCAGATCTAAATTTTTCTGATTAAAATAGCTCAAATGCATATAACATTTTGTAATTTTCAGTAAACAGTTGATGTGTTATAAGCAATTAAAAATTTCCATCTTTAATAAATCTTTGACAATAATATTTTATATTAAAATACTTGTTAAACCAGTGCGAGTGGCATCTCAAAACTTTATTGCATTTTCTTTAATAAAGGTGTAATCCTCCCTCAATAATAATGAAATATTGATCTTTGGCTGGATTTAACATTTTTAATTGTTATCTTTGGCATGCAATTAATAGTATCCAAAAATAGAATTTTTATTTTAAACATATTTTCTACAGCCGATTAATATCAAAATTTGATACATATCTACAATTGTAATCACAGAATCACATATAACATTTATAAATTTGTCATTGAATTTATATGCTTCTGAAAGGACAGTTGGACAGAAAGTCAGTCCCTTGATAGATTTGGTTCCAATTTGTTTCATATTGAAATTTTATTCATCTAGCTCTGTTTGTTTTGTATTTATATTTGGATAACCAGACTGACAGACTTCCTGTGAATGGATTTTGAACAAAATTTGTTAGAAATATATGAATTTGGTGTAAAGATGTATCAAATTTCATTTTTCTAACACAAGGTGTTTTTTAATTATCCTATTCTCAGACAGAATAGATGGACTTATAAACATACATGTATCAGAAATGTATCTCTTGAGAGGAAAGGTTAAAACTTGGATATTTGTCGAAATCTTGAGTTCGAATTTATTGTCGATTGTAATATTTTGTCTATGCTTTGTATACAAGAAAGCAAAAAGATGAAAGTTGTGCCTCTTTAAAAATATAAAAGTGTATTTTTTTATTATTTTTCAAATTTATAAGTTAAACATTTTTGAATAGAAATTAAAAATTTGCATTGAATTGCAAAATTCTTAATGCCAGTTATAAGAACCTCATTGCTTCAGATTTTATTTTATCCAACAGTTTATAAAATTTGTAGACATAATCTAAAATTTTCAAAACATCATGATTATCATTTTCTTTGGAGGAGGAAAATCTCAGTTTTGCAAAAAAAAAAAAAAAAAAAAATGCTCTAGCAGGAATAAAAAATTTCCTAAAATGGATTGGAAACCAAAGCATGATGTCTTTCAGTGTTCCTTTATATGGATATATATATTTTTCTTTTTTGAAATAAGTTTAAAGATACCAAAGGAAATTGACTCATGTAACAGATTCTAACTAACATTTCAAATGAAGTTTTTGTTTGGGACAAGAAGAATCTCGTTGTAGTTTTAGAAATTCTTTGGGAAGACTTTAATTTATGTGGTGGATACCAAAAGAGAATTCTGTGCAAAGTACGAATTTATATGGTGTTAAATATAAATAAATAAACATTACTGGCTAAAATACAAAAAGCAGTTTCTTGTATATGGATAACTACAGTGTCAATAGACTTTGATAAAATATCCTTTTTTAACTAAAAACTAAACAAGAGCTTAAAAATTTTCATTAAATTTCATTTCATTTTATTTCTGTAGTAATACTTTTTCCGGTAAAAAGCGATTAAATTTAAAAAAAAATTCTTAAAAATTCTTTAAAATTTCATTTTGTGGAAACTTGCACATGTAAATAAACAGCTTTATGCTATTCATATTTCAATTTTAAAGGGAAATTTCAGGAAAAAAGCATCTGTATTTTATTTTTCTGCTGTTCTAAAGACTTTTAAGATTAATTTATTAATATTAATTGCTAAATCTATCTACAATTTTTGATTATTTTTAACAGTATGCTTCGAGAATATTATTCAGATATTATTTATTTATTTATTTGTAATTAAATAAGTAAATAAAATAATGCATTTGGAATTCTTATTTAATTATATTCCATTGCTCTGTATGATAAAAATTTTTTAAAATTTAATCTTAAAAGGAAATTAATGGCTGAAATGGAAACTTGAATGAAAATAAAAGTATTAACAAAAATACCTATTTGCTACATTTGGATATATTGAAACAGCTTCTCTATTTTATATCTCTTAATTATTTAAAACCTCTTTAAAGTTTTATATCTGGAAATATCTTTTTATTTCAGAATCATTTAATAGATGAAAAATTAGAGATTCCAATTTAAAATTTTCGGTATTATACAAATCTAAACATGTAGATGATCTATGTGAATGCAATTTATATATTTTTAAAGAGGACTTATTTCCGAGTTAATTACCTTGGATTTATGTTTCATAAATCCATACAAGCAATAAGAAGTATTGAAAAACTATACAATTCATATTAAGACATTATTGTCATTTATTCTCTAGTGTGTGAAACTAAATTCTTTGCTGTATGTAAACTGGATATGAAATTTTGTTTTATATGAACAGTTTGGCTCAAATAATAAAATGCATATATGATAAATATGCCAGTATTGTTTCCATGAAAATTTATAAAACTTTCTGTAAGATCTAAAAGGTTTCAAATGATATGGATATTTTTTTAAGCCCAGACTTTTAATCAACTTTGAAAATGTTAGTATCTTTTTTTAGGTATTTGGGCTGTATACCTTGAGAAATTATTATTTACTTTTATTATCTGAGAAGACAAGAAGCAATTTGATGAAAGTCAAAATAACAATGTGTGATTTGACTTTGAATGCTCTGTGTAATACTCTGTAATAGCACCAAACTAGATACAATATCAACTGTTATTACATATTCTCTCTCAAAACTGAAATTGTAGCCATTTCATTTTTTTTTTTTTTTCCGTTTTCAAATATGAATATTTTTGGATGCAAAACCACACGAACACAATCAATTTTTGGAGATAATTTGGGAAATCAAAAGTACAATAGTACCTCTAATATTTGATATTAACTTATTATTTATTACAATTTCAAATTCACGATGCTTTTTACAAAAATAGAGAAAACAAACATGGTATAAATTGTAAATAACTTGAACTTTTGAAAACAAAACAAAAAATGGCAGAGTGCGTGGTAATAAAAATTAAGAAAAAAAATGAATCATTTGGGCCAGTGAACTCATTGTCACTTTGTAGATGCCAAATAAAATAATGTATCTTGTGCTTACAGACCGAATTTGAGCAGCAAGCATCCGATTGTCGGTTAGGTATCAGAAAAGGACGACCTTTCTCTGGAGTAACAGCATGCATAGATTACTGCGCACACTCACACAAAGATTTACAAAACATGAATAATGGATGCACTGTGGTTAGTAAAATATTCTCTTCTATTAGCATGATTGGTTTTTACCTTTCCCTATCTTTCCTTACACATTCGCTTATAATCTTTCAATTCATTTTTCTAGGCATGTATACCTTCTTTTAATCATTTTATTGAAGCATGTAGGATATCCTCTGACAAAAAGTAAGAGACAGTTGCGAAATTAATATATGTATATATAATTGCCCAACGCAGTCTGCAGCACTTGTGAGAATTTAAAAATATCCCTATTGATGCCAAATCCCGACTTCTTTTTTAATGTCTTAACAATTAAATTTTTATATATGCGACTAATGCTAAGGTTTTCTAATATGTTATCTGCCTCTTAAAAAGCAAATTTAGATTTTTTTTTAAATTTATCCCATCTGAGCAAATACTTTATAAAACATTTTATGAAATTATACTGGACTGTCATTGCAATTTTAACTGTTCTATTTTACATATGCAATGAATGCTTTATTCTAATTTCTGCATGATCCTTTTCATTTCTTTTCATTTATATTTTCACTTTTTCCATAATTTCCTCACTTCCTTATACCTAAGTCCTCTTTTAACACTACACTTTGACATTTTGTTCCACTGGATGGGTAAGTGCTAATGGTGATGGTATTTAGATCTGGTGTAGTGAACACAGAGTACAGGGGCTTCACATGTACCTTGATTTTTTCTCCCTGCTTTTGCAATTTATATTTTCTAGAGGTGCTAATTAAATTTTGCAGCATTAACTTATTATTTGGAAAATTGTAAAATAGGTAATTTTTTTTAATGTTTTAACTTCTGTTTTCATTTACTAGTCAAGTTTTCCCTTGTAATGATTTGTTTTTAAATCTTTTATTTTATTTTACATTATATAATACATTGTTATTAGTATTATAATTCTAATTTTACTGAGAAAAAAATCTGAATTTATTTAAAGATATGATTAAACAGATTCTTTTTTTTGTTAACCATTCATATTATAATTTTTGTATACTTACATAAATAATCTTTATTCCTTTTCATTTTATAATAATCATCTTATTAATTGCTACTTGCATTTTATTTCCATTGGTACCGAAATACTGATAATTTGTGTCCTTTTGCCACCTTTAATTGAGTTCTCTAAAATATGCATTTTAATATTAGACATGGCGCATTTCTGCAGAAATTCTTGAATATCAATTTTTTTTGGAATAAAATTTTATTATTCTTGAGAATGATGATTAATTCTGCAATATCTCAAGCATTTTTTGTATAAACGTGTACATTTTATTTTTCAATTGATCATGCTTATTTTAGTTCTGGATGTTTATATTTTGCACAATTCGTCATTTTATGAGGCTCAGATTTTTATTCCAAATCTATGTCATGTCTGTAAAATTCACAAATTAAAAAAAAAAAATCCAAATCATATATGAATTTTCATACTATTTATTAGATATATTTGGGGGATGAAGCATTATTCCACATATAAATATTGAAAAGGTAGCAAAATCCTATTTTGTTTTAGGTAATATTTTCTTGCATAAAAACTTGGGCATGGAATATTTTAATCATTTTATTTTTCTATTTAATAAAGTTCCAAAAAATCATGTTTTTAAGAGCAGCACTATGGTTAGTACAAATACTTATCTTTATTGCTTTACAAGCAGCTATGTTTCCCACCTTTTTCATTACATTTCATATTTGTAATATTTACTTAAAGGAAAATTTTAGATGAAGTTATTACTATTCAAAATTAAAATAAAACTGGTATTTCATATTTAAGAAAAGGCCTCTTCTCTTTAGATTAATAAATATTTCTTTTGTGTCATAGAAAATTCTAAGCAGTTTAAACTTTTCTCCTGTCTAGAGAGTGGATAATCTTAATTATACAAGATACTAAGAACATTTGTAAAGACATAATGAAAAAAAAAAAACCTGAACTGGATATTGTAATACTTCTGCATAGCCCTTAGTTGTAAGAAAATAGCCTGCAAGAAAGAATGGATCATCAAGTATTATTCTCTGCCAATTTTGGTCTTATAAATCATTTTTTTGGTCATATTTGTAGTATAGTATTTATGAACATGGATTTTGTGTCCCAATTAGTAAAACCAAAGATTATTAAAAAAATTAAAACATTTTTTAACGTTTCCTTCATAAAAAAAGCTTTCTGTTTGTTGAATCTGATGTCTCAAGCTAAATATTTGGAAAACTGAGATCACAGTAAACCAATTCTGTATATTGAGTTTTTTTATTTTTGAGAAAGTAAATAATTGAGAAATCAGACTTTTTATATATTATTTTGTTTTCAATATGCATTTTTTTAAAAAAACTTGCATATTGACTACATGTATCATTCATGGTTCAAACTCTTGTATTATTTTAATTAGTATATGTGTTGCTAACTTATAATGAATCATCAAAAATTTAAATGAATAAAAAATAACATACAGAATAGCCAAAACAGATAAAATTTTTAAGGTGCCTATGAAATGCAATTTATTTGTTCAGAAAGATGTATCGCAAATTGCATTGAAGAAGCAAATATAACAGATAACTTTTATTATTAGAGAAAAGAGAGATTGCCTTCTACCGACGTGTAAAATTTGAAAGAACTGCCCACGATAAAATTGGGTATTTAATGAATTTCAGAAATGTTTGAGGCGTTTGCTGTATAATTTCTTTTTATTGTATTCCCTGTCTTGTGTATTAACATTACATTCAAATCTTGCTTAGAGTAATGCAGAATGTTTTTAAAGATGGGAAATAATGACTTATAATCAGAAATTATATCTCTTCTGTAATATATTTTTAGTGATCCTGTAGTCTGAATTTTGAAATAATGTTCAGGTGCTAGTAGCTTATTTGATGTAATAAAACACAAGTATATTTAGATTTTTGAATTCATTTTTCTATTTTTGTTTAGATCCCATCATAGGCTTGATTACTTTGGCTAATTACTCCCTTACTCCTCTTTCATCAACTTAACAGTCTTTTTTTTTTATCGACGAGATTTTTGCATTATTTGCTATGTTTTATAGCAAAGAAAAGTATTCAGAATATGTTGGATAATTATGTAAAAGAATGATTGAGAAAAAAAGTTATTTACTTTATTTCTGTGATGTTTGAATAATATATTCCATTTGCTGAATAATAAGTTATAAACTGTAAAGGTAGGAAAATGCACTGAGAAATATTTTCTTAATTTTTAGTAAAGTTTTTATTATTAGATACATTTTAATCTAATTTATATATTTTCTTTGTAAACAGCCTTCTATTTTAAAACTGTTATAATTTCATCTCAATTTGCATCAGTCCCACGATCATATTATTTTATGCCAATCCCATTTTACTTTATAACATTGAAATTCCATTGTAATTTATTTAGCCATGCTGCATGGTATAAATGTATTACAATGGAATTTCAATACTGTTAAAGCAAACATAAGTGAAGAATGTCTTTTAATTATCATGTATCTAGTTAACTGACAATTAAAAGGGAAACTATTGAAGTTTATATGTAGTAGAATGCTGATGAAACAACAGTGAGTTTGGAAATAAAATAAATAATTTTATTTACATTAAATATAATATATGAATAGTTCAAAATATGCATATTATTTTTAGGATGCCAGTTTTTAATAAGAATGGTTTTTCTTTTTATTTATGGTTTGATATATTCAATGATTACTATAATTATACTATTACTTAATTTTAATATTCCTGGTGCTGTTCTTTCATTATATAGTTTGTTCCCAAATGTTTTTCTTTTGTATTAATGCTCATATAACCAATAAAAATAATTTAAAAAGTTCTTTTTCTAATCTATATATTGTATTACTTTTTTTTAGCAATTGGAAATAGTATTTATCATTGGAAATAGTATGGAATTCAGTATTTATCATGTAAATTTAAAATATTGAAGTCTTTTGCTTCATGCTTTTTATGCATAGCAATTCCATTTTTTTAGGTTGTAACTTTAACCAAACATAAAGGTTGGGAGAAACCTGAAGATGAGCAGTTACATGTTCTTCCATTATATGTGATTGATAGTACAGATGAGTATGGCAACAAAGAAGGTCAAGATAAAAAGGTATCATTTTATGATGATACATCTTTACTTTCTTCTTAAAGTTTTGTTAACCTTTCTCAAAAGTTAAATGGGCATTCTTCATGGTCAGCTCCAAGAAAGTTATATTCATTTCTAAGTCTTGTTTTAAATGTAATCAAAAATTCAATTACATCTAAAAAAAGTGCGCATTTTCCTTTTTTAAAGTTTTTTTTCCCCTGAGAAATTTAATCAGATCAAAATATGAGCTACCTAGAATAGTCGTTTTTAATAGAAGTGTTGGGATTTAATCTCGTATTTTCTAGAATCTTAAAAAAAAAAAGTAAATAAAAAAAAATATAGTTTATAATAAATAATAGTTATCTAAACAAAAATCAGCCAGAATCAACTTTGATCATAAATTACCTTGTTGTATAGATATAGAATGTATTCTTTCTTTTTAGCTATCACTTTATCATAGTTTTTTTTTAAAATTACATATATGTACAGTTTTTTTTAAAATATGTATTAGTTCAAGTATTAAAATTTTTTTTAAAGTGATTTATTTTGTAAAGTGATGCTTAGAAAAACAAAGAAGAATGTGAATGAAATTTTAATGTTACATTGTAATTAGATTTATAAGGCTTCCATTGGGAGCACAGATTATGAATTACTGATATTTTTGATTAAATATATTTGTTAAAAGAATGAAGTTCATTCTAGATATTTCAAACTGTTTTATTTGTAAATTTAAAAAAAGATGCAATTGCCAAAATCAGGATTAAAATGAAAGATGTAAATGAACGATAATATAAGAAATATTTTAATAAATATGTAAAATTAAATAAAGTTTTATTAAAAATTTAAGAAGTAAATTCAATCTTTGGAAATTTAAATTATTACAATTCCTTTCTTTTTTTTATTGAAAAAAAAACACATTTCTTTTATATGGAATAAAATTATTGTTAGATCACTACGAGAAATAGGAAATATGTAAAGCAATGAAATTTTGCTTTAAGCAGTATGATAATCAGAAATCAAATTAGAAACAAAAATAGTGATGAAATATTTAGTAAAATAGAAAAATGAATATAATTAATATTTTTTACACAAATAAATAGTAATTAAAATTTAAAGCATAAAAATAAATCATGTAGTCACCACAAGTGAATGCATTAAAAATAAATGATGAACATTTCTTTTGAAGAAAATTTATGAATAAGAAATTATATATAGTTCTAAAATAATGCCAGCTCTTAAATTTTGCAAAACCCATTTATTAGTTATAATGAATGATTATTTTAATGCAAGGTATTAATATGTATTTTCTATTTTTGTTATTACTATCCAGTTTTCAGGAAAATAGTTAATGGGAAACTATTAGCTTTTTAATGGCAGAATTTGAACTAGTTTTTCTACCTTTATTCTAGATTGCATCGGGTGCTTTGGAAGTCCTTGAGAAATTCCCTGTTGATTTCAAAATTCGTACCACTCCCCTAAAACCTTGCAAAACAAGAGGGCGCAAACCAAAAGATGGGTTTTCTCCTCGAAAACAAGCTCTTCAAACTGCATTCAAGCAGCTTATTGCAAGTGGAAAGCTCCGAAGGATTGAACCACCAGGTGTTTACCAGAAGTGCCATCTAGGCAGCAACAGACTAGTCCCTTTGCTCTCTCATAACCAAACCAGTGGTCATTTAGACAATAAAGAGTTTATGACCATGAAGTATGGGTCTTCAAATGGTTTCAGTAATTCTGTTCAAGCCAGTGCACTTATACCATCCAATGCTTATAAGGGGGAAGAAGCTGCTTGTAAATTCTATGCAGGGAAACACATTTCACATAATAGTTATTCAAATAACAGTTGTACTTCTAACCAAAGTTGGATGTCTCAAAGTCAGCATGATTTTAATTGCATTTCATCTACAGAAAATTCTCAAAATCCTCCAATTAATACTTTTCAGGGAGGTTGCTTTCATAATGCTAATTCTTCATTTTCGAAGTATGACTCTGTGCCTGCAACAAGAGGGTCTACTTCTAAGGGTAGTAGTGACATAGGTACAAATTCATTGCAAATGAATCATTCATTCACCAATACATGTTCAAAAATTACTTCTGGGACTTATGTAACTTCGTCATGTAATGTTCCTTGTTACAATGACAGAAACAATAACTATATGTCTGGTGTTACATACACAACACCACCTCGTTTTGCTACATCTCAGAGTTACCAGTTATCAAATACAGGCAGTACAAATTCTGCTTACTCTCATTATAATTCAGGAATGAACTCAAATGTAGTATCTCCAACGTATGTATCACAGAACCATGTGAGTAATTCACATAATTCATATTCTTATCCCTCACATCAAAATATTGATAATAATTATCATTTTCAAAACAATTCCTCGTTCCAAAATCAGTGCCCGTATTCAGCTCCAAATATACCACTAAAAATACCAGGGAATTACAGTGCTTCTAATTCTATACATCCTCAACATTCCAGCCCTGGAAACTATAATTACATACCATATTCTGCAAGTCAAATGACTCTAAACAACAACTTTTGTAATTATGCAGCTCAGAAACCATGTAATGTACCTGAAAATTTCACTGTACCAGATCATCAAAATAACTACATTGATCTTAATTTAGAGCAACAAAAAATGCATTCATCATCTAACAATAATTTTAATAAGATGCCCTCATCACATTATCAGAATTCTACTGCAAATCAAAATAATTTTGTGAAATCAGAAAATGTAAGTCAATCAAGCAATGTATTCCCTGAAAAATGTGCCAACCCTCAAAGTGAAATCTCTGATTCTGTATATGCATTGCGAGATCTAGATTCAAAATCAGTCAATTGCTTTTCAAAAGCTAATCAGCAAGTCACTCCGGAGTGTAATTCGGAAAAGGAGAACATGCTTTGTAAAACAGAGAGCACAAATTTTAAGTATTCTGAAAATAACAACAATATAGTCTCTGAAACTTATAATATTCATGCCAAAAATTACAATTATCATTTGCAACAATCAAATCAAATGTTATATTATGATAATTTTTCAGGTATTTGTAGTTACTCTAATTGTGTAAATTCTGATAATTCAGCAGTTATAGAGTTTGGAAATGATGGTTATAAAGAAGGATATGAAAAGGATGTCAAGGATGGGTTACCAACTAATTATGATAGTAGAAAAGCAGGATCTAACATGAAGGATCAAGAAGTTTCCTCAAATTCTAATAAATTGTTAGAATCTTCTTGGGAATGTGAAAATAAATATTCTTATTCAGAGCCTAATCACTTGGGAGTACTAACATCCAAGTACAGTAATGCCAGTGTAGAGGATGAGGAAGGTTATGTTGATTCTACTACAATTGAGGGAGATGAGGTATATGAAGGGCATTCTGATA
This sequence comes from Argiope aurantia, assembly GCA_026543865.1. NCBI lineage: Eukaryota > Metazoa > Arthropoda > Arachnida > Araneae > Araneidae > Argiope > Argiope aurantia. The sequence continues at coordinate 416,207 of JAPMOR010114983.1, forward strand.
ATGAAAGCAGTTTTAAAGATGTGGAGGTAGGTGGGGTAGCCATAGCTCTAACTCATGGATCTGTATTGTTTGAATGTGCCAAACACGAATTGCATTCCACCACAGCTGTGAAGAATCCCAACCGTCGGAATCCAACCAGGATTAGTTTAGTTTTTTACCAACACAAACAACTCAATTTTGAGAATCACGGTGAATCTGAATGGGGGCAAAAGATGAAGGAGAAGAGAGTTGGGAATTTGAAAAATGTTGACACACAATTTGATGTCTCACCTAATAAAAAACAGTGTTTTCAGCCAGATGAGGAATATCCAAAATCTAATATGCCTATGAGAATGCCATGCACAACGCCTACTACAAATTGGATGACTGTGTTCCCAATGCCTCCACTAGCTGTAGGTGCCCCATTTAGAACATAAAAAATATAAATGACGAATTTATACTTTTATATTAACAAAAATGATAAATTGAAATTTTTAAATTTTTCTTATTGTGTGATTTGATGAATTGAATGAAATGTGCAGTTTCTTTTTTAGTATCTATGTGTGCTCTAATAGTAAAACATATATTGCAATTGCTGCACATTTTTATGACAAAAAAATAATAAGGGATATATACAATATGTAGAAGCAAAATTATTTTGCCATGTGATAACGGAATGGTTATAAACATATTTGAATTTATGCAGGTGGAGTGTATGAAAACAAAATTAAATTTTTGAATAGTTTAATCAATTTTTTTAACATTTATCTTACTTAATTAAAAATAATATAGTAGGTACTTAAACTAAATCTTAAAAAAATACTTCTGAGTTTTCACAAAATATCAAATTGTTAAAATATGATGTTGAAGCAAACGATTTAATTTTAGTTTAGATATGTCATTATATTCTGAACATTCAATCATGAGTTCAGCTACAGTTTGACTTGCAGAAATAATTGATGGAAACAGGGAAAAAAACAAACAAACTATAATGTTTGTTGTATAGACATAATACACAAATTCAAAAACAGAACACTGATAATAGAATGTGTATCTTTTTAATGTGGATTCTTATTCATTAGTAATACTCTGATAGAAGGATTTAAAATAGTAAAAGGGGTATAAATACCACACTGACAGCAAAATAATATAAATCATATGCTAATTAAGTACCTTTAAAATATGTTAATCATTAAATTACAAGTTGGTAGCTCTTAGCACATTCATTGTTGTGGTCATATTGGTTATATATTTCACTATAACCTGTTATTTTATAGTAATTTTTGATGTGGACTTACCCATTTTTAAAAAATTATGATTTACTTAATAAATTTCATTTGCCATGTCTGGAGGAATGAAAAAGCAGTAAATGTCAATCTCTGATAAAAGCAAGGAAAAATGTTCCGAGAGCTGATGTATCATCTGTATTGTCCATAAATAAAAAAAGTTAATTAGTAAAAAATAAGCGTGACCACACAGTTTAGAGTATTTCATTAGATATGTTGCGTGATACATTTGATACCTTCATTTGATATTTTGCTTTAATATTGTGGATGAATTTTAATTATAAAGGTCTACAAATGCTAAGTACTGTGCCTGTTCCATGTTTAATTTTTGCTATTTAGTTATCATACACTCCATTTCCACTTGTTGGGAATAAACAACCTTTTAATGGATGCATTTTTATTTTTTAGTTCACTATTTGTGGATTAAAGATTATGTTATTGTAGCAAGCTAATAATGCAATAAAAGTATCTTCCAATATTTAACTAGTGATAAAATATAACTATGCACACTTCATAACTATGCAAATATCAGTGTACACTTAACAAAAACATACTATGGGTAGTTCCAACAGACCACTGTAGAACTGTATTTTGTATTTAATACCATAACACAGTGCCTCATGAGAAACGTTTTATATTGTATATTTAACTGGACGACATTTTATATTTTTAACAAGGCTAATGTACAGTTGAGAAAAACGGTGGATCCAGCCTATTTTTTTTATGCCAAATAATAAGTAGGAAATTGTATTTTATTCGAAGAAATGCTGAAATGCGAGTTTCCCCTGCAGTTCTTCCCTCTACACGTAATTTAATGAAAAGTGTTCATTGCCTCACTAGAGTATGATAACTCTTTTAAAAAGTGTGCAACTTCAATAAGTATTTATAAGACATGAACTGTGTTTGGAATTGAGAGAACCTTTGAACTACAGTTGTTATTGATAATTTTAAAATACTGTGACGCTTAGATGAAATTTTAATAAATCATGTATTAAACTTATGTCATACAATGAAATATGGCTCAATTTTGAACAAATCTTTGCTAATTTAATTTAATGAGTTTTATGACTTATCAAAATATTTATGTTATCTGTTGAATTTCTACAGCAGTAGATTTACATTAAGAAACTTCTATTAAAATTATGACAATATTGAATGTCATATACTGTTAAAACAGCATATAAAGAACTTCATATTAACTACTGAAATGAAAGATTTTAAAGCAAGTCTATTGTATTTTTCAACCTATTTTTTTTCAATATATATATATATATATATATTTATATGCTTTTATATTTTGAGTTTTAAATTAGATGTAGTTATGCACTTATGTAATTATTATACAAATATTCTCAATGTATTTGCTAAAAATTGTTTATTATTATTATTTTATTTTTTGTTGTGTTCATGAAGTGATATTTACTTTTTATGTACAATTGGACTTTGCATTTTAAAGAAAATCATCTACTTTTTTAAGTAAACTTGACTATGCAAAATAAGAGTTATTACTATGCAACATTTTAAAATATTTTTATTGAATATGTTTTAAAAGTATTTTCTTGATCATTTATGTGATAGCACGACGTAAAATTTGTTGAAAAGGACGGAAAAATATTTAAAAATGAAATTTTGATAGAATTTTTCATCAGAATTATGTATTTTATTTTAAAAAAGACAAAATTTTAAGAAAACTGTTTGATTATTATATGTTTTTTAAGACAATTTCATATGTATTTTATGGTCAGTATTTACTTTTTAAAGCCGAATATAATAAAATTTTATACATTACTAAAAAAAAGATTTTAATTTTTTTTTACTAAGTTTGGAGGTAAAAAAAAAGCTTTTGTTAATACTGGAATATTTTATTACTTTTTTTGTTATGTTTAATCATTTTAGATCGTTAAGACACTGCCAAGTACCTCATTTCACGACACATGATTTTAGTCTTTTAACTTATTGTTTTTTTTTTATTTTTATCATATCACCCTTCCCCCATTTTTATTTTTATGTAACAGCATTTGCTTTGAAGTTTCATTACCTTTGTTTTTACTTGTATATTGATCTACTCATCTTCTAACTATTTTTGTAAAGGTTGTGTAAATAGTATTATACAGAGTGTCTGGAGTGACACTCTTACAACAAATCCTCTACAACAAGAGCTGAAATTTATTAAAGGGGGAAAATCTAGTTCAAATACTCGAATGTGCAGATAATGTGAATGAAATATGTAGCTGTTTAAATTTTAAACCTTTGTATGTGATGTAGTATTGTCCTTTGTAGTGTCACTTGTGTATTGTAATATGATCGTCAGTTTTTACTATTCTATGTAGTTGCAAATTGTATGTATTAAATTATTTTTGAGCTTCAACTTATTGTTCTGATTTAAAACATATTTCCAGTTTTTACAAAAGACTAGGAAATAACACAACAATAAAGCATATCTCAAAAATATTTATATGTATTTTGAAAAAATAAAACATGCAAAATTAATAACCTATAAACATGACACATTTTCGCATAAATTCGAAATCAAATTTTATTTCTCTTAAGATTTATTAACTTTCTGCAAGATTCTACAATACTTTTAATATCGTAAGTACCTTTTGTATAAATTTATTCATTTTATTGTTCAATTAATTACTTATTTTACTCCTATTTTTATTTATGAATATCTTTGTCATGTTTTGAATATCTTGGTATTTTTTAATTCCACATCTTTGCCATGTCTTACCGTAATATCAAATCAAAATATTTCGTAACTCAAATTAATAAATACTGTAGATTTTTGTAGTTATTAGAAGGGCTTGAAATGTTGACTATTACTCTCCAGGCACTATTAGTAACATTTAATCCAATTCATTAACTGTAACTAATCTTGAGGATTAAATATTATACCTTCTTGAAATGAAATTCACTGGAATAAGATCCTGCGAGTATAGGAACCTTCACCTTAATTCTGTTTCCATTAAAATAGGATTCAATTATTTCCTGAATTAAGGTATTAATTAATATCTTAATTTTGATACCCTTTATTTATTGTGCAAATAAAGGATAAAGTAAAATAATGGATTCATTAAAAAAAAAGTCATAAAAAAGATGGGATAAATGCTATTCCACCATCTCTCAAAGAGTTTTACAAATCAGTTGTTTTTACAATCTTGAAATCTGAGGTATTTGATCTTCAAAATTAGAGAAAGATTTTCAACTTTTTAAATTCCAAAAGTTAATTAAAATATCAATTAATTATAAATCAAGCAAATTTTCGATCCACTATATCTTCTGAAAATATTTCTACCTTAAAACTATTTTTAGATCTTACGAATATATAAAAAAAAATAATTTTTCAGTGACACCAATTTTATTTCCATATAGTTTTTTTTCTCTCTAATTTCAATTTCAAACACAATAAGGTATGGTAATAATTTTTATATATATCTGTGAAATTTAAACTAATTTCTTTGCTAAATCATTTAATAATGTGCTTTTGCCAATGTTAAAGCTAAGATAAAATAAATTTCTTAGAAACATTCAAATAAAATATTTTTATTTTAAAGTATACACAATTTTTAAGGTGTTTACTGTAGTAATGTAGTTTTTAAGCACCACTTTTTAAAATTTCTTTTCTTTACTGTATATTGAATAGTTTAATTCTGTTTTATATTTCAGCACTTTAATATTTTAATAGATCTAGTTGGTGTATCATAATTTTTTAATGTTGTTTTCCCAATTAAGATTCAAAATAATACCTTATAAATAGACATTTCTTTTTCTAAGCTTTGCGTTCTAGCTATAGAAATATTTATATCTTTTTAATTTTGTATTATTTATAATTCAGAATTTTTTCAACTAGATACTTTGATATAATTTTTATTTTTTCATAAAAATATTCAATCATACGTTTATCTATAGTGCTTAAAAAACATGATAAAATTTGTGGATTTTTAACCGTAGTAACAACTTTTATCATTTGATTATGTCCGAATGTTGGCATTCATTCCTGTTATACAATTTGGAGTGTACCAGTTTTTCATTGTTCTATCATCTTTACATTTTATTTTCCTATTGAAAGTAACTGATTTTTGTTTCGTATATTAAAAGATTTTTTATAACTAAATTATAAAATATATTCAGTACATACACTAATTCTTTTATGAGCACATTTTAGCCCCAAGATATGCAGCTAAATTTTTTCTTTTTCTATAAACTTTTAGATAAATGAATGAGTTATGATTAGCAGGGTTATGGTTAAAAATTACTCAGGGACATGTAGTTCCGTATTTACTGCACAGATCGGAATAAAATTTCATTATTTGTTACTTAGAACATGAGGCTGACATTTCACACATATGATCAAAATTAATGATCGAATGTGATGAAATGATGGGTGAACCGATCAGCAGCTGAAACTGATTATTTATTCTAAATAAAAAACAATTTAAAGGATAATATATTATGAAATAGAAATGAAGCAATATTTCTAGATGTTTAAAATTGGAAAAATTATATATATTTGAGAATTTATAAACATATACAGCAAAGAAAGGGGGAAAAGATCTTAAAAAGTTGGTAGTTTTCTAAGAGCCAATTTCGGAGATTATTTTTGTTCTGCATCTCAAGTTTGACCAGAAGTAAGATTTATTCACGAAATGATGAGTAACTTGCAAATTCCATTTTTCAGATTTTCATTCTTTAATAATACTTTTCTGTTTATGTTAATATCATGCTTTTATCATTGCTAATATGTCACAAAGTATTTACTAAAAGGTTTTGCAAATTATCTGGAATAATAAAAAGTAACAATTTAAATCTTATACTTTTCACACACGAGCACAGAAATTTAAATGACACAATAAAAAAAATAATAATAAAACGAATTAAATTTACTATATATGCACATAGCATAAAAAAGGATAATGAATTTTTCTGATACATTTTATTCTGCAAGAAATATATTTAAACATGAAATCCTAATAAAGGACCAATCAACAACTTATTGAATTTTGATTTCATTAGTGAGAAATGTGAATGAGTGCAGTTTGCCTTATAAAACTATTTCACTGTACATCAAAATTTATATAAAATGCAAGTTACATTTGAATAAAAAAATATTTGTAATTTTTGGTCAGATTTCATTTTTTTATTTCACGTGAAGATGATTGGCTCCTGGCTTCTTAAAAGATAATTAAATTAAAATAGACTTTAGAAGGGCATTGCAACAGTAAAACATACAATTGATAAAACCATGCAAATGCATGAAAAATAAAAGTTTGAATAAATACCTGTTAAGCATTGAAAACAAAATAAATTGTGCACATCGAAGCATTGTGCTGCAGGCTATGATTCATCATCATGATTTCAATCAACCAATGTTTCTGTTTAAAAAAAAATTTAAACCGAAAAATTGCTGTTTCCGAAATGTTGATTTTTTTCCAATATATTAAAAATGGGCACAGCACACTCGAGTTTCTTAATTACATTACATTAAGTTTTGGAAAGCAGAACTTTTCTATCTTAACAATCATATACCTCAGATCTTATTTGTCACACATCAATAAGACGTCATAAGACAGCTTCTCCCATTTCATTATCCTAAAATTTGCCCTTGAATATTTGTACCACTTATATATATAAATCAAGTCAAAAGAAATTAATTTCAGTAAAGAATTTCAGAATCATTGTTTGAAAGATTTATTTAACATTTCAAACACACATGAGTTAACAAAGCAGAATTTTAATTACAAAAATTGCAGAATAAGCCTTAATGATTAAGAGTTAAATTTCGTTTATCAATGCTTTTGAATATATTGTAAACAAAATAATTATAATGGCACTTGGTTTGTTTAGAAACATTTTCATGACTTTAAAAACAAATTCAGTTTTTCTAATGCCACTCATATATGAATTAAATTTAAATTTAACAAATAAAATTAAAAAAAAATCAACAAACTAGATACAATATAAACAAATATTGTGCAGTTGTAATTGGCATAACTGCAACATTTAAAGAATTTTTTTAACCAATTGCATGGCACAACAAAGGAAAAAAAAAACTTTAAACAACATTATTACCATGGTATATACATGTACAATACTATTCTAATACTAACTGTTAATTTATATAATTTTGCACTACAAATTCCAAATATTAAAAATATATTCAAAATACTACTAACTAACATAATATACTGTTAAATGCATTCACAGATAAGCTTTTCAATTCATATAATTTTTTTTTAAATGTTCATTAAAGAAACTTGACAATTCCATTCTAAATATGATTAAACATAATTGGATTATACCTATATAAATTTGAGATGAACAACTTGTACATCTGCAACAATATCAGGCACTTAAGTTTTAAGACATCATATATTAACTTTATAATTATCATCACCATATTTTGACAATTCTATCAGAAAAATAAGATGATAAATAACATTATCAATAGAGCAATAGCATTTTATTCTACTTTTTCCTCCATATATACAACCAGAGAATTTAAAAATATAATTACGATAGTATCTTTTCCCAAAATTGCAAGGCAGTTTTTTTTTTTTTTGTGATAAATGGCACTGCATATAAATCACACAGAGTTACTGAAAGTTCATATTATATTTAAATTACACACAAATGTTTAAGCAAATATAAACTTTTAAGCTATTTCTTCAAGTGATAACATGTAAAAAACTAGAATGTGTTTACATTTATGCAGAGCTCTTCAAACATCAAGTCAAGTTTGATTGTGTAAAATTATATTGAAATAAATATCATAGAGCTTCTTTAAATATTTCGCTATTTCTAAAGAAATATTGCCAAGAAAATAATTTCAATTTAAAAATTATATTAAAATGTTTAAAATACCATTAACTGAATTTCTATTTACACTTTCATTTTTGTGAACAGAACCATGTTTCTTCCTCAATTAAAAAAAAGGAGTCGCAAGTTGAAAAAAATTAAGAGATCCTGTAGTCTTGCATTAACTCTATGAATATATTTTGTACTAATACAGCATTTACAGCCATTAAGATAAAGGACAATTTATAAAAGCAGTATGTATTTCATTTGTTCTATGTTTTAAAAAAAAAACATGTCTCCATCTACTAAAATTGGCAAATTATGAGCATTACAGCTTAAATAAAGAAAATATTTACATTCCCAATAAAAGCACATATTTGTATTAAATACACAGGTGGGTTTATTCACAAAAATAATGGCAAGTTGACCAGTAAGTTAAAATCTATAAATTGTGCATTCAATGGAGATTATTAAAAGGTGGGATTTCTCATTTTCTAAAATGCAACAAAAATATTTTAAAATTATATGGCATAAGGAGAAACATATTTCAAAGTTGTACATAAAAGAGTAGTATTCCTGGATATATGTACATTTTTAATATTTCAGAAAAATAATTATTACATAAAGATATATTTAATATAAGCTTATTTTTTTTTAAAGTTATCAAATCATCATAACATAATTTTCCACATTGGCAATTCAAGTTAGGAGGGGAGGGGGGGGGGAAACCACAACACAACTAAACTATTTTTCTCTATCGTGCCAAATACTTCAGATATTTAATGGTATTCGATACAGTGTATTAAAACTATGCAAACAGTATATAGCTAATATTATCAAAGGCAACTTCAGAATCATTTTCAAATTTTTTTTGATATATGATTCTACTGAGTTTTAAATATATATCTGAAAGCATATCAACCAACAATTTTCATTATTCATATGAAAAATAAGTACTTTTATATAGCTCTACATTCTGAATAATGTTCATATTTATTTTGAAATTAAAGCTTTTTTTTTGTTCAAGAAAACTGCATTTTTATTTTATATGTAATATCCTATATTATCACAACTGGAGCACAAAGTAAGAAGAGATATGCATTAAATAATAAGATTCAAAAGACAAATAAAAACTTTTTGTTGTTATATTCTGATACAATTATTTTTTTCTCTTAATACTTTAGAAATATTAATGCCGAGAGATTATTATTAATTTCTTGCCAGATTGTTTTTTCCTCTCATGAAAATAAGAAAAGTTAAACTAATATGTGCATTAAAGTAGAAATTCAATCTTATTTGTTGTTGCATATTTTGCTATAAAAATAGTTTCACTACACAATTACATTAGGGAAGTTTTGCATCAAAAGATATAAAATTTTATGTTTAGAAAATTTTAATGTTTAACAATGCATAGTAAAAATAAGATATATTTATGAAATAAAGCCATTTCTATATTTCACAGATGAACAGAAGAATATTAATATCAACTTTTTATCAGAATTTTAAGTTTGTAAGATGCATTTACAATGCATTAAAAATTCTTTCTTTCATACAATATTGAGCTATTTATTTAACCCTTAAATAAATAAATAAAATATGAAGTAATATTTCACAGATATGTTCATTAAATGATTAAATATTTTTTTTATCTAATGATAATTTTTTATGGCATAGATTAATAAATAAAAAAAAATAAACCAGTTTTTTGTAATTAAACAAATATAAAGCAAAATCATATTGTTTTATATTTTAAGTATAATTTAAAAGTCTTATAGCAAAGGAAAAATGGAAACTAACATTAATCATCCAGAAAATTTCCAAAAATTATGTGTTAATACAAATATATAATAGTTAAATAATAAAAATGTCTTTAATTATTGATACTAAAATATCAAAGTTTTATATTAGTTGTCAAAAATAAAAGTTTTAATTAAGTTATTAAATATACAACCTTTGTTCAGAGTACATTATAAAAAACTGAGAATGTGAAGAAAATAAATATAATAAAAATTTTCAAAACTAAAATCTAAAAGAAAACAAAAATCAAGTCCTGAAAGCCTTTCTGAAATAAGGCTGTTAGTTATGAAACTAATATTATATAAACTATAATGATAATATAAAAGGAACATTAAGATTAAAATACTATACCTAAGACTACTGACAAATTTTTCAATTATCAGAGAAAACTTTTTGAATACAAATGAAATATAATTTAAATGTCTCAAGTTTAAGTACAATAATTTGTTATATGAAGTCAATTGAAATGAGAGTTAGTTGAAAGGACTGAATATAGTAATACAAAATACATGATTTATATAAAAATTATCATGTATTTTATCAATTACTTTTTAAATGCAATACATTTTAAATACAACAGTGCATGTTTTCATATAATAAATTTCTGGAATAAACATATATGACTGAGAAACAATTTATCAGGACGCAAAGCACTTAGTCAAATTTACACACTATCAGAGAGATTCTCTAATATATAAAAACAGCTTATGGCTATAAATATCACTTAAAAAAAAAGAAACACAGTTGAGGACAATAAATTTAAAACAAAAATAAGATACTTCAATTCTTACAAGAGCTGCATTGTTAAAATAAAAATATGTACAAAAGCTGCACTTGAAATTCTAACAAATGCAGAATCACTGTGTAAAAGGCACATTTTTAAGCTCATCAAATTCAAAGACCCGTTTGTTGAATCTCTTTCAGTTCATCCATACGAGCTTGGATCCTGGCCTTTTTCTCTTTGTACCTAAAAAAATTAAATAACATAAAAAAAGTAACATTTATCACTGAACAATAAATTTTTCAACTGCAAATTATATGTATAGAATCTTTTGATTTACTTAACAAAAAAATTGGAATATCTATTTATAACAAAGGAGAATGTATAGCTGTCTACAGGATAGGCCAATAATACAGCTACCAAATTTGGAACATATATATTATGGAAAGGAAAAATATGCACCTTGAAGCCTTTTGTTTAAATTTTTTTAAAATTAGAAATTTAATTAGCTAAAAATAAAATGAGATTTAGACATTTTCCCATGACAACTCTTAGAAATGTTATTGCACAAAAGTTTTACATTGATTTCAAATTAAAAACACACACAATTTTAATGATATCTATTAAAATGTAGTATAAACTTTTCATCATTTTTGTATTTTTTTGCATAATTTTGAAAAATAGCTTCATTACTGTCACAAAATTTAAATAGTTTTTATTGTTTCATTATATATTTCATTTTTTCCACTGTTGGAAGCTAAAAGGAAGAAAGATTCTTCTTACTAATTCCACAAATTATTTGAGGAACCAAAGTGAAATTGATTTACTAAGAAAATGTATAGTTTGAAATAGATTAGACATACACTAAAAAAAAAAAAAACCAGAATGCCAGGATATTCACTGTTATAATTAGATGCTCTGTTGAGGAAATCGTAAATATCATGATGAGTATAAAAATTTAACTGATACGAACCTCTTACATCATAATGATATGATATGATGCATGAATTAGTTACATACATTTAGCAATTAATTTATAACACAAGAGGTACACTTAATGTTCTTAGCAATCCACCTGGTTGAAAACCCTGACTAGTTAAAAGATGGCAAGTATTATAACTACCATTACTAGCAGTAATTATTTTTCATTCTTAAGCAAATTACAATATCTATAATTAAACAAACATGTTAAAAGTTTATTTTTTACAATAGAATAAACATTCAAAAACAACAGGTATACAGATCTACTTTTACTTTTTCCTGCTTAATATATAAACAGTTATTTAAATGCTCTGCTTATACTTCCCACTTTTTGAGTTTTGCTGACTCACTATTAGTACCTGCCTGTAGTTTAATTCAAGCAATGAGAGTGACCCTTCAACAAGAACAGTTATGAGTATGGAATACTCCTCAATTTATTACCATTAAAAAATCTATAATTTTCAGATGCCATATTAGATATTAGAATTATTATTTAACAATTCCAACATTTTGATAATTTGTTATTTGAATATACAATAATGATGATTTTGGTGTCCTCTTATATCAAATAAATTGGAAATAGTAAAATTACTGCTATTGTTGCTTTGCTTATTTTTTGTTTTGTTTATTAGCTTTTACTGTTATATGGAGGAAATATTCCCATAATAACAAATATACATTTTCAAATTTCATTCAAAAGAAACTAATATATAACAGCAGGGAAACAGGAAATTTCTACATATGAATAAACCATTTAAATAATTTATAAGTAAAGTAAACAAACAACAACAAGAACAAAAAAAACAAAAACAAAAAAAACACTTACCTTTTGACTATTTTTTCTATTTCTTTATTTTCCTCTTCGTTAAATTTATGCAAGAACATTTTGAGTTCTGTATCAGAGAACTTCAAATACTGTGCAACCTAAGATAAGAATAAAAACTATAACGTTTTTAGAGCATTAAATTTTTTCTAATTAATCGTATATATATTTTAAAAAATAGATAGAGTGATTTTAACTCAAAAATTTTCTCTAGTATCCTATTAAAAAAAATAAGCAAAATAGATGGAAAAAAGATAAATAATTTTCAAAACAGTCATTAAAAGTTCAAAGCGGATGTTTATATAACAGAATTTCCATTAACTCTTCCTAGAACTCTGTTTCAGACACAATTTTATTTTGTAAATACCATACATGATACAATTACAAATCAGGAAACAATCACCATAATTAATTTTTTCATTACATTTCAAATTATATTTGCTATAACTTTCACTATCTTAGAATCACTGGCAGGTCCATTTTGTGTTTGCAAACTTTTTAAATCACTGAATCAGCAATTTCTGATAAATATGATTTCTAAATTTGCGCATACCTCACCTTGAAGTTAAAAACACCATTAATTTGATACTTAGAATAATCTTAATCCAATATCTTCAATTTCAAAAATATGATGAAAAGATAACAATAATGGACTTTTAGAGTGATTGAAACTCTCTTCAGAAATGTCCAGTCCATAACTATTCGCACTATTGCAGTAAAGCTTCAGTGTGAAGTTTGCCAAGTAAAATTGAATCCATTGCAGTTCATTATATGGAATCTTACATAAAATCTAACTTCTTGGAAAATACAATTAATCAGAGAATAAGCAGCATCTTGATTGAATTCAGAAAATTAGAATTCTTCAGTAATGCTTTATAAAAACAACTATTTTCCAAAATTTTGGAATTGGTTTCAAGTTGTGTTACAACCAATTAAACCATAAAACTAAAAAATTTTATGTCATACTTCGAGTTAATATAATTATTAATTATAATTTCCCTACCTCACATGTAATTTCTTTGGCTAAATATTTATTCATTATAAAAACTTTAGCAACATCTTCACTTGGTCCCAGCATTACTCTGACTAATAAAGGATATTCGTGATCTTGAATGCATCGACGCTCTGAAAAAAAAAGAAAAAGAAAAAAGGATGATATACTATTAGCTGTTGAAGAGTAATTAAATGAAATATATCTGTACAAAGTATAACAAAAATTAATCAGTTTTAAAATAAATGTAAGAATCATATATTTCCATAACATGAAAAAGAAATCATGTGAATTTCAAACTAGGTGTAATAAAGGCAAAAATATTGCAAAGCAGGTAAAACAGAAAAAACAATTTTTTATCAAGTCATTATAAACTAAAACACCAGATGGCAACAGTGGCAGTTTTCAGCACCATTATATTTTTTATTTTAAAAATGAGTGGGACGAGAAATTCTTGTAAAGCTAATTTCAAACTAAAGGTGATCATGCTTACAGAAAACTCTAACAGTATTACAGGTGTTTAGTATTTCTCTATAAATCCTCAGCCAGATACAAATAATAATAAATAATTCCAGAAATAAAGCAACTGACTTTCACAAAAAATAATTACTTAATTTTTTTAAAAAAATTATATAACAATAGAAATGAAGTACTTATTTGGGGATATTTAGCAATTTATTGCTTACATACAGCTAATGAAAATGAACTTGCATTTCTTACGAGATTGGTAAACCAATATACAATGGGACCACCCCCATTCAATAGTTCTAGAAAAATAAAATTCAAAAGTTTAAAATTTGTTCCAATATTTAATTGTTTTACTTTAATAAATTTATGTTATAAAAATATGACAAAAATGAATTAAAAATTATCTAAAAAATAGATGAAGTTTAAACACATAATTTAAAAAATAATTGTAACTGACAATTTTTTATTCCAAATATCAATATTATCATTAATAATAACAATAAAGGACAATGATAAGTACCAGTTTATAAAAAAAGTAACAAATTTTTGGTAAATTTATCACTAAAGTAAATTAAAAAAAACTATAAAAGTATTTTTTTAATTTAGAAAAATTTAAAGTTACACAATAAGAAGCCATAATATTAATCATATTTATTCAAATATGAAAAATATCACATAAAAATTGCCCACAGGCTTTAAACCTTATAAAAAATTAATTTGTGATTCCAGAAAATTTCAAAATGTTTGGTTATTAACAAACAAATTTCACTCACACAAACAGATTTCAAGATAGAACACAAATAGAATTTTAAAGCATTATCATTTAATTAAATAAAAAAAAACTTTAAAACTAAGGATTTCATTAAAATAATAAATTTTTAGAAAATGAAAAATTGGAAAGAAGCCTTAGCACTTTTTAATTTTGTAAAACCAATTAAATAGATGCATCTTCATTACATAAATAATATCTATTAAAACTTTAAAAACAAAAATATAATTGTTTCCTATTTGAATGCTATTTTGCTTCAGAGCTAAGTTATCTAGATTACAATTATCTATCTATTATCTAGAGCTTTCTATTATCTAGATCACAATAGATAAATTGTTTCAATTTCTGTAATATTATATTTTTGTCGTTTTGATACAGAAAAATAAATTACCTCCAGTATCTCTAACAACATACAAAGCAAAGTCTTCTGGGTTATTAACCACTTTAAACTTGTCTAAAAGCATATTTATCACTTCTGGAGCAGTTACTAAACTGGTAACCCAAACACTGGTTATGCTTGCATATGCAGGAGTAAAAACACTAGTCTGTAATAGAATAAAATGGAAGCTTCATATAAACATACACATAATAATAATAAATACTGAAAAAATGTGCATCAATATAAAAAAAAAGTCTTGAAATTAGTGACTTTACCTTTTTCTTATAGATGCAACAATTTTTTCTTTTTCACATACAGAAATAAACTACTTCAAATTTCTTTTAAATAACAATGAAGAGGTGATTTGTTATATAGTTTATTTATTCAAATCTTGAAATATAACATTGAAGAATCAAAAAGAGCAAATACTAATAATAATACATTTAAATAAATAGCAGTTTAAAATTTTTAAAACTGAAATTTAAATTAGAACTGAATGTTAAAATCAAAATAAAAATAATTTCAATGACAACCCAGCACTGTGAATATTTTAGCATGAAATATCTTCTTCTGGTGGATTTGAAGAACAACATTAATGTATAAAAAGATTATATGTATATTGCAGTATTTATTTATTAAAAATCAAAAGGAATAAATTATATGTTTAGCAAAATAAAATTAGAATTCTATCTAAATGCATGAACATAATTAACAGACTGTAATAAAGACTGCCCATTTTCTGAATAGCAAATAAGTAACTATTATATGAAAGAGAATAACAAAAATTGTTTTATTTTGCAACGTATTAACTTATGTGTCAAATGTTAAATAAGAAAAAAAGATTTACACTTTTCTTATAATAAATAAAAAAAACTATTAATAAAATTGACATTCAACAGAAAGTGAAGCAAAAATACAAAAATGCTTAAATATTACTAACCTCTCTATTATAAAAATGTCCATTTATCGAACATCGTCTCTTTAATTTCGATTTCTGAACTCGAGGTCTTCTTCGTAGTTGTACAACATTATTGCATTTATCTTTCACAGGATTTTCACTGGTCAAAGGATGTGTGTTATCAGATTTTGAATTTCGTCTAAGGCCACCAGCAGGTAGTGTTTTATAATGCGTAGGCGTTGTACTATTTTCTTCAGAGCCTTCCTTGTCAATATTTTTAACGTCTAAATTAATATCTGACAAAGGCACAGCATCACTCATTGGCAAAGAAAGCAAAGAGTTTAGCAGATTAGGATCCTTTTCTACAAGAGCAGCTTTCTCTTCATTTGTCAATGGCTTCTCATTATTATTATCATTCTGACAACAAAAGGAAGAAATAAAATCAGAAATTACAATTAGAAAATAAGGCAAAAGTTATATTAAATATTTTAAATGAGTGTTATTTTAGGCAACTTAGTACATAACATGAAAAATTTCCATGCAAATCAGTTAAATATTGTTGAAAAGATACTGTTTTGTCCACATGACATTAAAAAAATTGATAGACAAAATAAAACAAAGTATTATTTTATGAAATAATTATGTGAGTTACAAAAAAAAAAAAAAAAAAAAGTAATTGAAAATTATACCTTTTTGATAAAAATAAGGATCTGTTCTAAGAGAGGAAAAGATATCAATACTTTATATATTATTATATATATCAATACTTTTAAAATCTTTTCCCCAGAATATACAGGCTTTTCCCATCCCATTACAATTTAAAAAAACCTTTGAGAAGAGTCTGTCAAACTTGCACATTTGGACACAAAACATGCTTTACAAATATATAAGCAAATGAAAAAAAAAAATTAACAGTAACTATTGTCTCGTGCAATCTTCTGTAACTAAAAATATTGAATTCTGTTACAAATAAATCGATTCAAGACTAAAACATCCCCATTCTGTAAAAAAAAAAAAAAAAAAAAAAAGCTAAATATATAAACTGCCTAAAAATTTGAGACATTTGATATATCTGACAGTTAATAAACATCCAACGCTTCAGAATTGAACTTCTGATCAAATTAATATGTGTGCCTGTAAGTGATCGTTCAACATTTTATCGATAACTTTGCCTTATGGAATGCATTTAATATGTAACAGACATGAATTAAACTCAATAAATAACTTTTATGCAAGAGAAAAAAAAAAGAATAGCTGCAATGAGTGAATATTCAATATGACATTAGCAACAAATCAAAAGAGATGCACAAATATTGAGCATTTAGGAAGTAACAACATCTGTTCATTATTAGCAAGCCATATTGAAGATGAAATATGAAAATCAGAATAAATAATGTCAAAAGCTAAATGGTCTAAATTATTAATATTCAAATGGAATTTAAGTATTTTTCAACTACTGCAGTAGACATTCTTTAATCCAGCATATTTAGGATCATAAAAGAGCCAATTATCTAATGGTAATATAATTTCAACAGAAAAATTAATATGAAACTACTCAATGGCAAGAAAAATTGCATATAAGCATTATGATAAAAAAAAGAAAAAAGTCTTTAAAAAATCATTAAATATGTATAAATTTATTTCTGCAGAGTTATAAATTTTGTTGGATTTAGAAAATTTTATAAATGCACTTAATGGATCAGAAGCGCATTTCAATTGCCTTTTCTGCCATGGCTTCTTCACTCAATTCCTCATTCAACAAATGGCAAAAATTTGCTAAATTCAATTCATATGAAATATGAAAGTTTTTTTTTAAGCTTAAATTAAATCTAGCATCATATATTCTTGACCAGCATAAAACCTGATATTATTTGAATTTTGATTTGAAATACACAATTTCACATGGAAAAAAAACAAATAAACCAAGCATTAACAGCTAAACCACTGTAGGATTATAGAATGTACCAAACTAAAGAAAGCTAAATCAAAAAATACTACTATCTATGCCTTCCAACTGAGTAAATGTTTACAGATTTTTTTAACAGTATTAATAATTTGTATAATGTTTAAAAAATCATATTTAAATAATATCTTACAATAAGAGATAAAATATTCAGATTTAAATTTGAGGTTACCACATAGATTATCATGAGTCAGTAGCAAAAGAAATATTAATCCAGCAGTTAATAAAACACAATAAATTTGAAATGTGCTGGTACATACCCCCCCCCCCCCAAAAAAAAAAAATGTAAATAATTTTTAAAGACTCTCCTCCCCAAATTTTTGAAGTAAAGCAGAATTTAAAGTAAGAGCATGAGAGTCAATGCATTCCAATTTTTAATATGTGTGTTTGTGTGGGTATTAAAATACTTATTTAATAAGAAGTAATGTAGTTTATTTTTTATTTTGAACACCTGCCTAATTAATTCACAGACTAAAAAGTATGCATATGCTACTATTTACCTGAGATGTTGGAGTTGATTCTGGAGCAAAATGAGGCAAACAACTTTTTCTTCTTCTAACAGGCATCCTGTCATCATTGTCTTCCTTTAAATGAATCACATTACTGACACCCCAAAATATTCTCAAAGAACCTTCTAAAATTAAACGTCCATTTCTCTAGAAAGATAGAAGTCAACGAATGAAAATCTAAAATATATTTTATTTGAAGAAGCTTGGAGAAAAAATCTTATAAAAAATATTCAATCATGGATAAAAAAGGAATGTTTAAATACAGACACGCAACCATACAAAAACTTTTTTTTTGTAAAAAATAAATGAATTAGTAAGTTTAAAAATCTATTGTTTATTAAGTTATAATTGTATGCATAGACTGTAAACTAGAAAAATGTTAAAAAATATTGCTATATTAACTTGTGCCATTTTCACATTAATCATGGATTCATATATCTGCCGTCACCATGCAGTTTCTAATTTTTATCATGTGTTTCTTATTTTTTAAATCAAAATTATTATAACTTAAATTAAAATTTGATATGAAATAAATAAAAACTCACATAAATATGGTATTCAATAACTTGAAGGGAAAAGAGTGCAGTAATATTTACCAGAGTATTAATTTAACACATGCTTGATAATTGTATGAAGGAATGAATAAATTTGAAAATCATGAGAGCTAAGTACACATTCACACATAATATTTTCTTTGAAAAATATGGATCAATTAATAATATATTATGAAGAAAAATTATATATATATATATATTTAAAATGGCTATTCTTATACATGATTTTTAGAATCTTTAAGAAGATTACATGAACATTAATTCTGGTCTAATTGCCATTTGCAGTACATTTATGATAATCTGCAATATATTCTGCCAGCATTCACACCTAGTGATTGCTATTTTTATGGAGATAAAAATGTTCCCACAAACCGAGAAAAGCATAAATATTTTCAGTGTGTAATAAAAGTAATTCATACATGATATCATTGAAAGAAAATATTAACCACAACTTTAAATAAAAAAATTTATTTAGCAATATTAATAAAAAATATTACCTCACGACTCTGAACAATTCCAGCTTTACCTTCAAAGTAATTGTTATATAGACGTAGTTTAGCTTCTAAATGAGATCTGCAAATAAAACATGCAACCATATAAAAATTTTGTGTTTAATAATTGAACAAAAATATTTATATTTTAATAGAAAATCAAACATTTACAAAAAATATATTTTCTAAAAAAGAAAATAAATAAATGAAAAATCAAAATTGGAAAAAATATACTTATACACAAATAACAGAAATATACGTTTCATATGCCATAAATAATTAGATGTAATTACTGATATATTTGAAACAATGATTCGAATTTTATACAAAAGAAAGAAAATATTTTACTAACCTAGGCACAGGAGTGCCTTCTCGATTGACATTTTTGCCAAAACTAGTATGAGCTTCAACTTGAGAGCCATGGCCATACAAAGTAGGACCAAATAATACACTGTAACAAGGCACATGACAATAAGGAACACCTTTATGCTGAATAAGAAGAAAACTCCAATTAAACTATGTTTAAACAGAGCAAAACTACAATTCAGACTCAATATATGCATTAAAATAGTTATCCAAATAGGCATTTTACAAAATGTATTTCTTTTATGAAGCGCAACCATTTCAAATACATATGCTAATGCCAATTTAAGCAAAACCAAATGACGGTAGAAAAATCTACATAAAAATATTATAAACATTTGGTGATGTTTTAATTTAAAAAGTAGAATATATTAACAAACAGCAATTATCTCCATATATAAATGATCTGGCAAAATGTCATTTTATCAATAAATGGTAATTAAAAATATGTTTTATTTGTGATACTACATTTGGCACATATAGAATGTAATTTAATATACTATAAAATTTTCATGGAAATTAATAAAAAATGAAAAAAAATTAATGTTAAAAAAATTAATGGAATGATTTTTCTGTTAAACTGATTCTCCAATCCACAATCATCTCATCTGAGAGCCATGATTCTGCCATAAGGTACAGAATATTAAAAAAAAAAAAAACATTTTATTGAAAATTTGTATTTATATATTCTAAGATAAATGAAAGAATATTTATTTTCTTGCATGAAGAGCAATTCTTTTCTTTTCTTTTTCTGCTGAGGATCTATTACTAAAGGAGACTAAAATTTAGATTACATGTAAAAGATTAAAACATTCAAATTAATTCGTAAAGATTTAATTTAACATTATTTTTGCATTCAATTACGAGCACATAGTATCCACAATAGTTTTACACAACAATAATAAAAATTCATTTTAAAGAGCTACTAACTAAAATTTAGGTATTTATATAGATTTAAGTAATAATTTCGAAAATTACCTCAGCATGTTGACCAGGGTTCAATCTTTTACCACATTCTTCACATCTCAAACATTCTGGATGCCACTCATATCCTAAAGAAGTCTTACGCTCAGCTAAAGTGGATAAAAATGTCATTATGTACTTTTATTTAGAGTTAAATCAAGTAAATTCTTCATTAATTATAGTTAATTTGGTTTACATTGTTGTTAAAATTTATTGCAAGACTTTGAATAAATTTTAGCCAATTGCTCTTGATTTAAACTGGTATCCTTTTACATGTATATAAACATAGTTTCAGCATTTATGTGGCCGACATTTAAAATTAAATTTGACTTTTTTTATGAGAGTCATGATTTGCACGCAGGGAACAAAGGGCAGAATACCAAAATACAAAAGCAAAATGACAAGAAATTTTCCTTTCAATGATTTTAGTATAAGATTCCAATAAGGATTTGTTTGTTTGTTGAGACATGCCAATTTAGGCAAGAACATCTTAAATATTTTTAAAGCAATTCAGTAGGCACCAGGGACTTTCATCCCTTGTAGTGTGGGAAACAAAACAAAAGCAATTTTTATAGTGCATATTAACAATAATTAAATAAAAAAGTAGGATTTAGATCGGGAAGTAAAAGGATATTTAAAAATGAAGTAATATGGGCTAATTTAACTTAAATATTAGAAAATTAATTTAAGAGATATCCTTATATAGATATACACTACTGGTCAAAATTATTGCGTTTCAGAAATTTCACATTTTTTTGAGAATAAGCCTCCCAAAAGTAATATTTTTTTCATTTAAAATGATATTTTCTAGTATAAATGTGGTGTTTCAATCTATTGCATCATCCATTGTGAAGCAATCTTCTGCAACGATTGTGCTATCACAGTAGTTTATTATAAAATTGCTCCGACTGCAAAGGATTTCATTTCCTTTGTTGCGCTGTCAAGGTGACTTCACTGTGCATTGCTTTTCAATTTCTTTTTTAAATGTGTGAATTAACTCATGAGAAGCACCAGGCTGTTATTTTAATAAATCAAGAAAACATTTCGAATGTTAGGATTGCTCATCAGTACGAATGCAGTGAGTCGCCTGTTTCATGCTTTATAAAGAGATTAAAAACCACAGGAACTGTAGATATAAAGTCTAGAAGCCTCATCCAAGGTTATCTTCTAAATGTGTTGATGCTACATTGACACGATTAAGCTGTAAAAATAGATTTACAAGTTCTGCTACACTTGCAAGAGAATGGAATGAGTCCATATCTGTCATTGCCAGTCCCAGAACAGTTTGCAGGAGGCTCTGTGAAGCTGGTTACGATGCACAAGTATCTAGAAAAAAATCCAGTACTGACGAAAGAAATGCGGAAAAAATTATTGGAGTGGGCCAAGGTGCACAAAAATTAGAGTATTTCGGAATGGAGACAAGTTATATTCAGTAATGAAAGTCACTTTTCTATGTCTGACCAGACTGGCCACATTCGCATAAAGCAAAGGAGAACATGGGGCCAGAAAAAGTGATTCATACATCAAAACACCCAGAAAGCTTAATGGTGTGATGGTGCATGTCATATCAGTCAACTGGACAACTTCATTTTGCACAGGAACCATGAATGGCGACAAGTATGTTGGTGTGCTGAAGGATCAATTGCTTCATAGTGCTTGTGACAAGTTCTCAAGGCAGAAATGGATATTTCAGCAAGATCTAGCATCCTGCCAAACATTGAAAAAAGATAAAAAAAACAAAAAACTTTACAATTAATTTTAAATTTCATTTTAGTTCAGTTCTGACCACTATATCTAAACATTAATTATTTTAGGTTAAGGCTGCATGATAGTTAAGATGTTCTTGCATTGGCAGGAAATTCACCCGATTTAAACACCATTGAGAATTTATGAAGTATAATAGGAAAAAAAAAAAAAAAAAAAAAATGAAAATCATCCCAGAACAAAACAAGCACTTCAGGAACAATAATTAAAGTTTGGCACCAAGAAATACCAAAAGAAGTACTGCAAGACCTTTGTGTTCCATGTCTAATAGAGTGGTTGCTGTGATCAAAGCCAAAGGCAACCCAACCAAATATTAGATGCTTTTGAGTTAACTTGAACTTTTTTAAAATCTTTTCTGATCAAAAGAACTTGAAGTTTCTTTACTTCATTTTATTCCGGGGAACCAAAATGGATTCGGATACTGATAATCTGTACATTCCGTTTTTTATTTTATTCTTTTTGAAATTAAATAATTTTTTTGGTCAATAACTTAATTATATATTGCCTCCAGACTAATTTAATATATTGATATAAAAATATCACTTAAAAGGAAAAAATATTACTTTTGGGGTCTTGGAAAAAAACAAACAAAAAAAAAACATGAAATTTTTCAAGTTTGCAATACTTTTGACCAGTAGTTATGTAATATGAACACTTTTAAAATAGAAAATATTTTGGAGATGCACATTCAATGTCATTGCAATGAAGAGTTTTTATTCTTGGGTGCCACTTAGGAAGAACAATGGAGGCAAAATATTAGTTTGTATACACTTCTTTTTAAAGTAAAACAAGATGCAAGAGAAAAAAAGATTAACACTATACCCCAGCATAATTTACACCTTATTTCATAAATGACTATTAAAAACAATCATTTATGAAATAACAGAGGTAAAAACAAAGGGTAGGAAAGTGAAAAAAGGAGACAAAAACATGCAAAATTTACTATTAATACATTATCAAATTCATATATTTCAAACCGTCTCTGTCCATTTTTAGTTAACGAACAACCTGATATCAAATTAAACTTACAGTAGCAATTAAAATTTTTAAGGCATTGCATTTTTATAATTACCAAGTGTGAATTTTAAAATGAATATTCCAGTTAAAAATATATACCATACCATTATTATAATAAAATAATATGACATTGTCCATAATCAATGAGTTCAAGTCAAAAGCACAGAATTTACTTAATTATAACAAATTATTTTGGTTGAAATTTTTCTAGAAGTTGGGAAAGTAATTAACAGCATCACAACAAAATTAGATACAAATACTATTTTTAATTCATATATAAAACAATTAAAAATGACAACAAATGTTTACAAAATAAGACTAGAATCAAAGGTACAAACCAAAGAAGACTGGTTTTCCACATTTATGACACTTCCACATGTTTATAAAATCAGAATTAAAATTTTGTCGAAACAAAGATAGCAGAAATGATTCTAAAATTTAAGAAATATCATTCAAACCTGATGAATTAGGTGCTAATATAACAAGGACAAATAGAGCTAAAATAAAATAATAGGTTTTGAGTTATCTACATATTAATATATTGACATCTGCTAATCTCCCGTACATATTTTTTTCTTTCTTTCAGCAAACGATAAAGTTAAAGTATGCACCATCCTATGCTTTAATGCTCAATACATCCGCCCAAGCCGTATCCGATTCGTAGAATTAGGAGGAAGAAAAAAAATGTTTATTTTGTTTACAATAAAAAAAATATCTGAAAAAAGACCTTACAAGCTACATCACAACATCAGAAAATTTTTAAATATCTGATAAATATTTTATCTAAATTAATTGGATGCTTAAAATATTCGTATTTAATAATTACAAAAAAAAAAAAAAAAAATGCAATAAAAATCAATTCTTTCGTTTTGCTCTCAGCTAACTTTGGCTCTACCTACGTTTTTGTTTTGCCTTTACTCTTATTTCATTGGACGAGGATTGGTCCTGTTCATAGTAGTTCAGCTGTATGAAGCCTGTATTAAGCAATCCTATCAATTTTTTTTCATATTTATAATTGAACTTTTTCTGTATTTCATTCTTGAGGCGAATTAAAAATTTCTCATGAACAGAATTTGATTGTCTGTTGATATTTAATTACTTCATTTGTTATGAAAAAATATTGTATGCGCCACTTTTTTGTTTGAATGTAAAATCTGGCGATAAGATACTTTTCAGTTACGGTTTCGATAATAGTTTCGTCATGGTTAAACACTGATTTCAAACTTGAGTGGCGATAATAGTTTCGTATGTCTGATATATAATTTATTGTGTATGCAGTTGTATGTCATTTGAAATATACGTACTGATATAATCTTAATCTTCATAAATTGTGTTTTTTTTCTTTAAATAAACATATTTTAATATTAAAATGCCGACTGTTGTTCCTGACGATTCTCGATTTCAAGTTGAGCTCTCAAACGCCGGCTCAAGATTAGTTGTCGTTGATTTTACAGCTTCATGGTAAGTTTCTGGAGAAAAAATTTCAGAAAGGAAATTGCTTAAACTTTTCTAGTATGTAATAGTTAGTAAGAATGTTAAAAGCAAGTTCATTTTCAATCAAGAATTTTACTGAAGTTCTTAAATTTGTTCTAACATCAACTTATGTATAAAATAAAATATTTTGCATATTTGATTTTTAATTACAGATAAAGACATCTTATGAAAAGTAATAGGTGCAGCTTGATTTTTCCAAGCTAATGTTTCTTCAAGAAAGCGAAAAATAAAATAAAATTGTAATGTTATTATATTGAAACTTTTTCAAAAACAGACTAGCATTCTGAAACAGCCAAATTAGGTTAATAAAAAATGGTTATAATTATATGTAAAATTCGATTGAGTATTAATGAAAATCAAGGTGCTTTACTGTTATGGTCAATAAGATATTCCATTTATTAATTTCAGTACAGTCTAGAAGTGTTCTATAGTTCAGTATAGTATGGTACTTCTTATACCTAATGAAACTTTATTATGATGAAAGCTTTTTATGAACTGATTATTTTAATAGTCTATAAAAATTTATTCCATTAAAACTGTAAGCAACATTATTTTATATGTTTTACTTTTAGATATTTTTGAAGAAAAATTTTGCTATTATGAAATTTTTTTGATCATATTAATATGCTCTTGTAATTTTCAAAAAATTTAATTTGAATTTTTTTAGATTGTTGTTTTAAAATTTAATATATACTTACAAATAATGTTCCTTAAAAAACTTAATATACCTTTCTGTAAATGCTTTGATTCGCCAAAAATTGGTCGAATTGGTACCATGACGTTTAGAGACCATTATAAGAGCCAAAAGACATACAACTTTACAGGGACACTTTGTTTCTATGTGAGATATTGCAAAATTTTCATTGGTGTATTCTCAATTTTTTGAGGCAATAATCTGAGTATGTTTATTTAAAATCCTTCTGAAATTTTTAAATTTAGAAGTTTCAAATTGATTTTTCTTTATTTTTACACTAAATTAAATCATTTGTTATGGGTAAAAATAAAAACATGTTTGCTCTTCCCTATAATGTGTTATTTATAATGAAGGTCGGATTTATCAAGTAAAAGTAAGGTATACTCTCAATTTTTTGAGTCATTGTATATATATATATATATATATGATATAAATTTTAAAAGCATTATTTAAGGATTTTTCAAACCACAAGAACTTTGTAGCTTTGTTAGTTAGTACATTGTAAATAAAGATTCTGAGTAATAAATGAAAAGAAAGATACAAACATAACTGCTGCTATTAGTATTTCTTTCAAATTTTGTCAGTTCGTTATAAAATAACATATCTCTTTTCAGATAGATATCAGTATTTAAGAATTTGAGAAAAAAAACAGTAGACAACTAATTTCAGATAACTCAGGTTAATTATGTGACAGAAGTATAAAAAAATACTTATTTAATTTTTCATATTTCATCATTAATAATAATAATTGGGTGGAAATACATTGATCATTCAATTAGCAAAATTATTTACATTATTAGTTTATTAAAATTAAAAAAATATTTGTTAAATTTAGTTTTTTTTAATAATTCAGATTAATTGTGTGGTAAAAATGCATACATATTTATTATATTTTCAAAAAAGTTGAAGCAAAAATTTTTTTTTGGTAAATTTATTGAATAGTACCGATTATTTTTCTGATATTAGTAGCAAGTCGAGTAAGATCTGCAAAGCATTTTGATGTAGATAATGATTTTACACTTAACCTATTTACAATGTAATGCATGAAAATTGTCCAAATAAACATTATGAGCAATCATAGCAGCTGAACTTGAAGGGTACAAGATAGTTAATCATGTTTCTCTGTGGTTTGAATCATGAGATGCTAGTTTATCCTAAGTACTGATACTTCTATTCAAAAATATTCTTATGATTTAATGCTATTTATACTTCAGTGAATTCCAAATAAGTCCTTACATTCTAGAGAAATTATTTTAGAATAAGTGTCGCACATGTTATAGGCAAGCCATCCGTTCTCTTGCATTATGAGCTATTAACCCCTTACCTCCCGAGGATAACTTGCGAGATTTGGTCCCCAGTGCCACGTTTATATACGTATATAGTTAATTGCTAGACGTATATATACACCAGGGGCAGTTAACACATTGACTTAGGGAGACGTATATATACGTCTGCGGATAGCAAGGGGTTAATAAAGATAATTTTGTTTATCAGATGAAAACTGAACTTGAAATGGTGAATTTTATAATATTAGATATCTTTAAGGAGTTTTATTAAAATGAGACACTAATAAAAAAAACATTCATTTGTGTTATGAAGGAAAAAAAAAATCAATTTTTTCAAAAATATTATTAGGATAATTTTTAAAATTTATTATTTTATTTAAAATTATTTATTATTAAAATTATATTTAGTTGACAATTTTTTTTAATTATCAGACATTTTAAAATTTATGTAGTAAACCTACAAATTGAACTGGCAATTACATTAATAATCTAATACAGCTGTTAGTGAAACTTTTATGTTTCATTGTGGAGTACTATAATGGTGATAAAATTGAGGGTTTTTAATTTGTAGATATAAACGTTTTTATTTGTGTTATTAAAAAAATTGAATAGTGACTTTTTTTGTGTATTTCCAATTGAGTATTTGCTTTATGAATTGTATATTTTTCTGAGTCTTTTTTTTTTCTTGTCCAGTTTATTCACGAAATAAAAATAAAGCAATAAAATAAATCTTCTAAACATTTTTATGCATATCTCCATATTTTATATTTCAGGTGTGGGCCATGTCGTCGTATAGCTCCTTTTTTTGATGAACTGAGTCGGCGTTATCCAGCCATAACTTTTCTTAAGGTTGATGTTGATCAGTGTCCTGAAACAGCAACTTCTCAAGGTGTCACATCCATGCCAACCTTTATTTTCTATAAGAATAAAATGAAGATTGGACAAGTCAGTGGGGCAGATTCAGCTGCCTTGGAAGCTAAAATCAAAGAGCTATCAGGAGGTGAAGGAGATGAAGGATCCGAGAGTGGTGTGCATGGGCATGTATGTAAAATGCCTATGTAGAATTGATAAATTTAATAATTCTTTCTTATGCTACTATACTGTCTAATAATATACACTTTAGAATAATTATTCTGTATTTACATTTGAAATTTCTGTTTGATGTATTTAAAGATAAGAGAATTAACTAACAAATAATATTTTGTGGAAATACTTTTTAATATTTGCAATTCATACAAAGTTAGCAATTATATAAAATTTAATATTATAATACGTCAAAGTTTCTTATCTCAAATGAATCTATACAGACGTAGAATTTTATCTATTATTTGAAGTATTTGGATTGTTGATATTTATTTAGCAGGCACTGGTGATAAAACTATCAGTGGAATTATTTATTGTGAGAAGCATGTTACTTGCTATTTGCTTATATATATTTTTCTATAAAAGATCTCAAAATGCTGACTTGTTTAGTTTTGATCTATAAACACTATTTCATGTATTCCTATAAAAAGAAGTAATTTGGATTTAAGTCGGGCGATTGAATTTGCAATGTGAATGCAGAAATATTTTATTCTATTGGAGGTGGTATTATTCATTGTGGGACATCATTTGTATAGAAAGGAATATCCTCATGTTGGTGTGATGGGAGGGGGGAAGGAAGGAAAATTGGTAGCAAGTTTGTCCATTCTCACCCTCTTAACACATTTTAAAATGTGAGGTGCTTCTTAAAGTCTTAGTAAAGCTACAAATCATAATAAATGTAATTAAACTAAATCCTTTCATCTGTCCTCTAACTTTCCTTTCATATCTTTACCAGATTGCAATGAAACAAATGGAATGATGATGAATTTTATGTAACTTTCTTTAAAAAATTGTGAATTTGATATGTGTGCAAGTGTTTGATCAAATATCTGCTTATAAGTTGAGAGATGGATTGTCTCTGTATACAGCTTAATACTATATTTATTACTTAATAAAACATGATTTAATTTTAAACTTCTTTCTGTACAAAATTTTTTTAATATATTTTTGTGTTTAATTTTAGAATTTGTGTGTAATTCATGTTAATTAGAATTTTAGAATTATTTATGATGAAAATGAATGAGGCATGCTCATATAAGGCATCATAGAAAAGTAAATTTTTAATTTTTTTTGTTAGATTGATCTTGTAAACTTCATAAGCAAATCAGCATGTGAATGTCTAAATGATGCAGATGACCATCCTTTTGCTAACAGCTTCACATCAGGACCTGGTTATTTGGAGTCTGATTGTGATGAACAGGTAAAAATATTTTATTTATTATTATTTTTTTAATGTTCTTATTACTTTTTAAAATTTTATCTATTTATCAATTCAAAATATTACAGTTAATGTTTGCATATTTTATTTTATTTTACTTTCTTATATGTAAGTATAGAGAAAATATTGTAATCATGAAAAAAAAAAATTTAATTTGAGATTTTGACAAATTTTCTCTCTGAATTTGAAAAACATATTTTTGACTGAACTTCATGTTTAAAAAAGTGATATAATGGTTGATACAAATATATTATTTCCTGACTTTGTCAGCAGGCTTGTCTATGACAAGTGCCATAAGAAACACCAACAACGAATATACTATAATTTTCTTTTCAAATAGATGAAATTTAATTGCATTTTATTTAGTAAAAAAATATTTCATTTTAGAATTTTTTCTAATTGATTAAAAATAAGATTATAAATTTTTTATAGACATTTTTTTTATCATTATCTTTACCTTTCTGTTTATAATCTTTTTTTGTTGTATTGAATTATTGCTCTTTGGTTATGTGAAAAAATGCTGTTCAGAATCAAATTGATTTTATATTGTACTATAAAATTGGAACTTCAGTTGTTAGCTTTTAAAAATTAAATCTTAAATTTACATAAACTTTTAATATATTCATAACAGATTCATTGCTTTTTAAATATATTTTATGCTAAAACACATTAAAATTAATTTATATCTTTCATGTATATTAGAATATATCAATTTTACCTTACATATATTATTGTTTTATTTTTCTCATTTGTTGTAATACAATTCATGTGATTAAAGAATTTTTTTATTATTTTATTAGAGAAAATGAATGTATCCATATATAGATATAAGCAATTATGAACTGCGTATCCCAAAGTACTGTTTTGTTATTTTTAATATAGTACTTTTAACTATGCTTAAAATTTATTTTTATTCTCTTGTAGCTTATCATGTCATATGGTTTCAATCAAGCTGTAAAACTGCACTCCTTGAAAATTTCAGCTCCTGAAGGTAAGACTTTTTTTTTTAAATTAATATTTTTTGTTGTTCTCTTTGAAATATTTATTACAGTGAGTGTAGTAAAGAAATCTAAATTAATTAATTATAAAAAAGTTGGTTTCATATTTTTTGATTTCTTTACATCAGTAGACTTTTAATCCTTTTGGGATGGGTGGCCACTATCTTAGATGCATGCACGAGACGGAGCGTGTACAAAAGGAATCATCCCACAGGACGAGAATTTTGCATCGTTGAGATAGTTGAGAGTCTACTATATTAATGTTTGGTGGGTTGCCATAAAAACTGAAATCCTGCATCTCTATATAAGGTCATCAATAGAAAAAAAGATATAAGCTTGTTAAAGATCAAATGCATAAAGATCGAAAGGCTAATATCTAGAATTTTTATATTATGTACTTTTTCATGTTTGTATTAATGAAATGCATTTTTATTTTTCCCAAATTTTGATTTATAACAATTGCATCATACACAGAACAGGGTTGCCATGCCACTGGGAGAATAGGGAAACCAGGAAAACACAGTCAATTTAAAAGTCATCTTTATAAACTGGGAAAATACAGGGAAATCTGAAAATTTTCATAAAAACAGAGATTTTTAAGTTTCTTTATTATTTTTTTTCCATCTAAAAAATGCAGATATCTAAAGGCTGCAAGAATAAAATATCATAGTCATAGTTTCCAAAAACAAAACAATACCATCTCAACTGAGTAATGCAGAAACTCGTTCCTTTTCTCTCTCCCTTCTTTTTTCTGTAGAGATCGTACTAGTTTCAAGTTACAAAACAATTGTTCTTTTTCTGTGAGATTCCCGAATTGCAGCTAATGCGCATGTGCGAGACTTCTGTTACTGCATACAAAAATAGAATACATTTCTGTTGCAGGATTAGCAACATTCAATCTATGGAAGCAGTGTGGTGGTGTTTAGTTACCATACTTGAGCTTATTATTTGAGAAACGATGAACTTATTCAAAGTAGATTAGAGAATTTTTAAAAATCTATGATCTGCACAAAATCTGTATGCAATACAAATTGGAGGGTTAAAAAAAAAACAATCCTGATTTACTGAATGCATTCTAAAAGTTCTGCAAAATCAATTTGTTCCATATTGCTTACTTTGTAAGAAGATAATAAATCTAATTAATATGAGAAAACAGGTTATTATGCCATAAGAAGATTGTATACAATACGGCGTATCAGTTCAAAAGAGTCATCATTGATGCTGGACTTAGTATCTAAAGGAATAACATGTCACATCTGGAAATGTCAGATTTAATGCCCAAAAATAAATCAAGTTCGAACTTTTTAATTCAAAAACAATAATATAAGCGTAATTTTTATGGACATTAAAATATTTACACATATATTCACTGAAAGTGAAATAGCTGAAAAATATACATTAGGCCATGCAGAAATATTACACCTTGTTTGTCATGGATTAGCTCCATGAACCTGGTGTCTGAAAAATTCTGCAGAAGTCACTAAAATTGATGCTGAAATATTTCAATTGGCAAAAAGGAATAAATAAAAAAAATAATCTTGCTTTGTAATGTTTTTTGTTAAGTAATCATATAATTTATCTTGATAATAAAAATGTTTTGTGGTTTATTTCATCCAAGTCCTTAATTTTATGTTACTACTGACTATTAAAGAGCATAAGAAGTAATATATCTCCTCCCCTTTATAAATAATTTTTTTTCGTACATAAATATAAACCTTCTTTCAATATACTATTACTTTCTTTCCTTGCTTTTTCCACTCCTTTAAAACATATTCCATTATAACTATCACAGGAGTGCTATTTGCGCATCTCGTATCTTGAATATATGTGCAGGAAAAGCACAGGGAATTTCTTTTTTCTTCTGGAGTTGAGCTCCAACCCTGACAAAATGATTTTATGAGCATTATTGTGACAAGGTGCAAAATATCTATGAATGCTGAAAGCCTAGATACAATGAGGTTAAAATATTTAATCTATTTAGCAAAAAAAAAAAAAAAACTTCTAAGGCCCTACATTTTTATTATGAAATTATTGGTAAAGATACTAGGGTTAATTTATTAAATAACTATAAAACATATAAATATGTTTGTCATTCTACTAAACTTTCTCTTCTTGTTCATATTTCTTTTTCCCCCCGGCTCTTGATATTATTGTTTCAAAGATGCAAGAAACTGTAATAACTAATTTAGCAATAAACTAAATTTATTAGCGCAAAATAGCTCATAATGTAATGAACAGAAAGCTTCCCTACAGCATATGCGATGCTTATGCATTTATTCCTAAATAATGTTTCTAGAATTTTAAAGACATAATTAGAATTCACTGGAACATAAATAAATGTTAAATAATCAGAATATTTTTGTATAAAAAATATCAATATTTGGGCTAAACTAGCATCTTATGATTTGAATCTTGGAAATACTGATTATCTTATGTCGTTTTAACTGGGCTACTATGTTAATAAAGCTATTTGGATGACAATATCTATACTTAGATTCTAATTATGTTAGGCTCAAGAAGACATTATCTGCATCCAAATGTCCTGCTTTTTTCTGCTCTAATATCGGAGAAATATATGAATACTACTCTTTGAATTTATAAAATAACACATATTTCAATAACAAAAGATTTTGAAAATATAATAACATACATTTTTGATATACAGTTAATCTGAATTATTAAAAAAACAAACTAAATTTAACAATATTTTTTAAAAGCTGATAAACCAGTAATTTATCAATCAAATGGTCAGAGCATTTCCATTCAATTATTTTTCTTCTTTTTACCCCTTCAATAATATAAAGTATAAATTATTTTTATTAAATGTCAGTATTGATTATAAGTTATGTGTGAATTGTTTAAAATATTAGGGATATGAAGAATTAAAGAATATTTTGGGTTAAAAGGATATTCAGGAATTCTCATTTTTGTAATCTAAAAATACTGTATTTTGAATTAGCTTCTATGAATTTTTATTTTAATCTGAAGTTTTGAATTTCAGAATGAAATGTAAATTTTAAAAACAATAATAATGGAATCAGGATATGTTATGAATTATTATTTACTTGATTTTGATTAATTCTTGAATCTTATAAGATTATATCTTTACATTTTATTTTAATCATTTTCATCAGTTGTATCAATCTATTTCATAAATATTTATCTATTTATATATTTCAGATAATGGACCTAAAACATTAAAATTATTCATTAATCAACCAAGAACATTGGATTTTGATCAAGCCGATTCATCAGAACCAGTTCAAATACTAGAGTAAGCAAGATTTCTTTTTTTGTTTTCATTTAATAATATTAATAAAAAAGTTATATATTTTAATAAAATAATTTTCTTTTTAGGTTGAAGCCTGAAGATTTGACTGGTGAAAAACCTATACTTTTAAGATATGTTAAATTTCAAAATGTACAGAATTTACAGGCAAGAATAATTTCTTCTAATTATTAAAGTTTTATGAACTGAAAACCAGAAATTTAGTGAAGTCAACCCATATTTAATAATTACATATATTGAAAATATTAATTTAATAAGATGTATAGCATATTAGAAGTTTTTAAAAACTGCTTTTTTTATGGTTCTTACATTCCTTAAAAATCTTTATTTTTTGCTCAAATACTTATATTTTTCTTTTTAATGAAAAAAAAATCACCACACTATAGAACCATACTAGATCAGTTCGATTATATGACTATATTTTCTTTGCACTCTTTAATTTTTCAATGCTTAATGGATCTCAATGAATCTGGAAGTCATTGGGAAAGATTTTATCTCAGTTTATGAAAATACTGATAATATGGGTAAAATATATTATTTTTATTTACCTTTCTTTCATTTACTTTTGTTTGCTTATATAAGGAAAAATCCATTTAAAGATAATTTATATATTCCTGTAAAATCAAATTAGTTTTTAGCAGTAACATCAGCTCTCGCTGGTTTTTTTCCACATAATTATTTCATTTTGAGCATTTGCTAATTATATGTGAATATCATTTATTGAATTTTTTGAGTATTTTTATTTCATGTATTTTTTTTTTGTTAAAATTTAGAACTTTTTAACAGTATGTAAAAAATGTGTATTTAATTCATTGTGGACTTTTAAAGTCATTACGCTAAATGATTCAAGGCTTTCAAAAATAAAAGTAAAGCAAAATGCTTATGAAGCTCCGCCAATTACTTATAGATTATTTGTTATTCATGCCAAAACATATTATATCTAAATTAATGCCAGTAAAATTCATTTGTTGTTTTCTAATATATAAAGGTTTTAGAGAAAAAATGGTAATCCCCAAAAAATTTTAGTTCAAGCTTTTTTGCCTAATCTCTATGATTTAAACTTTTAAAAAACACATTTTTAAATTTATGTTCATCTGTGAACACAATAACTAAAAAATTCTTCAAGCTGTAATTAACACCAAATTTGTAGATTTCTATTAAATTTTGAACAAAATTAATTTCCAAAATTTTTCTTTCTTAAATTTTTTTTTTCTCTGTTTGAGTGCAATCAAACATAACTTCAAAATTAAAAAAAAAAAAAAAATATGGTAAAATTAGGCACACAGTTGTAGCCAATAAGATTTATATCAAATTTTGATTTGGGTCTATCAACGAGTTGGTCATCAATCAGTCTGTGTATTCACATACATGTAAACAGTACAACAAGACAAAACAAAAAGTAACAATTTAAATAAATAAAATTTGATAAGTTTTTTTATTTTTTTCTTCACTATAAAAATGTAGCTCTGTCAAAAGTTTTGGATTCAATTGGCCATCCTAAAAGCATCTGAAATGTGTACTCAATTATTTATTTTTTTAATTAAAAGTGGAATACAAATGCCTGAAAAACACATTTTACACCATAAAAAGTTCTTATGAAGGGTTTTTTTTTTGATAAAATTTGTGTGTGCACCCTATTTAAGTTTTAAAATAAAATGTGTTTAATATTTTTGATTTATATTTAAAAAATTATTATTAGGTAGCTATTTAGATCCTTTTGTTGTGTAAATTGAAGATTCATTTTATTAATTGATTTCTTGTGATAATTTTTTTATAAAAACTCAAATTTTAAAAACTATTTTCAATTTATGCTTGGATCCGATACATATTACATCTGTTATTGTAGATTAAATGTTTAGTGTTTGGAAAGTAGGTACTGGATCAGGTGTCAGCATCGTTATTTAATCATTATTCGTATTCTAAATAGTCCTTTTTGTAACTTCAAAACAGAAGGTAAATTTAACTAAACTAGAAACATCTCCTTTATTTCTCACAATTGTATTAAGTGTACACTTTCTGTAGTAATAATAATTATAATAAAATATTTTTTATAATACTTTCTTTAATAATAGAAAGCTCTTTTTTTGTCAGTGTGTTTAATAATTGATTTTTTATGGTTTCAGATATTTGTGAAAGATAACCAAACTGGTGCTGAAACTACAAGGATTAATCACTTAGCAATAATAGGAAGCACAATATCTATGACCAACATGAGTGATTTCAAGAGGGTAGGTTTTATTTTACAGTGATATTTGATTTATCTTATTTTCAACCTTATTACCTTTTTAATGCAGAAGTTAAAAATTACAAGATCAAACTCGTGCATGCTGGGCAGACAAATGTTAAATTTCAAAAAGGGGTTAGAATTGGCTCCTATTCTTTTATTGAATTTAAAAATGAAACATTGCTTCTACCATGTGAACTCTTGCCACCAAATTTCTGTATTTATGGTGGAACTGATTTTTCTTGGAAAGTGCCATTTCGAAAAGGAGGAATTTGTCAGAAATCTTGGAGAGGGGGGGGATATTCTTGTTGCAAATTTAAGACATTAAAAAAGCTGTTGATCATTTGCCTTCTCATTATTGCTGTAGTTGCATTTATCTTTATTCATTTAGCTTTTTAAAAATTTATTCTTTTGATTATTATTATTATTTTCTTTCTGCTTAAATTTTTTTTATTAATATTGTTACTTTTTTTGGCAGGTATGACTAAAAATAGGATATATAAGTTATTTGCTTAATTGCTAATTAAACTTTTTATAATTATTGTGATAATTAATTTGTCAAAGAAAGTGAAGTGAAGAAATAAACAATAGATTCTAATATTCACAAACATTACTTTATATATTTGAAGAACTTCTCCAAAACACTTAATGTATTAATAATATAAATATGCTTTTTATAGAGTAAAAGAATTGCTTTAAAAATAGTTAAGAAAGTTGCCTGTTTTTTTTCTCCAAATTTTTGTTATACAGGTTCTTTATTTCCAAGTGTGACTAAAATGTAACATTAATGATATTGAGTATAATAGATAATAAGAAATCATAAATCAAGCAAATTGCTATGATAAAAATCTTTCTAA
Organism: Argiope aurantia; assembly: GCA_026543865.1. NCBI lineage: Eukaryota > Metazoa > Arthropoda > Arachnida > Araneae > Araneidae > Argiope > Argiope aurantia. The sequence goes on from JAPMOR010114983.1 coordinate 452,862, forward strand.
TTTAATAGATAAAATATTACTTTTATAATAAAATTAAAATCATATTACATTACAACATCAACTGTATCCATCCACATTGAGGGAGTGCTTTTATATTTATTATCTTGCTTTTTTTTAATTTTTTCCATAAACTTTTAATGGTGTGTATTAAGAGCTGCAAATTATAATTACAAAAGTATTTTTTATTCATTTAGCTTTTTAGAAATTTATTCTTTTGATTATTATTATTATTATTTGTTAGAAATCAAAAATTCATTCTTTTTTTTTAAAAAAATTCTGATAACACAGCAAATGCAAGAATAAATGGCAAAAGAATAAAAGCCAGTTAATTTTTTTTTCTGCCCTCAGTTGGTAAGATTAAACACTAAAATGGGCATTTTTTTTTGAATGATAAAAATATACATTTAATTTTATATATTCTTACAACAGAACTTTCTATTTTGGTGGAAAATCAGGTTTGGGTGCAGTTTAAATAGAGATTTCAATGTTCTTCAAAGATTTTTTTTAATGGAAATAATCATAACTTTTTCAAAACTTTTCACTATGAATATTTTGTCATGAGTGAAGTAGCAACTGATTTTAACATGTAGATTGTAGCTTTTCAGATGCTTTTAAAGTGTGCACTCACATACACGTTTTTACTGACGTACAGAGAAAATCAAAATCTTGCACATCTAAATATGGAAACAACTTTTTAACAGAAAATGACCATTGGGAGATATAAAATATCTTCTAGTAGTATATAAATCAAACTTAAGGTATTTTTTACATGGAGAATCTATTCATGACATAATAAAAGGGGTGTTGCCTTAGGAAATTTCAAAGTTAGTTTTCATGTAGAATGGTTGATTGCAAAATAAAGGTGTTGATTACTTAACATTATTTTAGTACAGCTGAAATGAAAATGGTTAAATTTAGGAATTAATTATGTTCACCATACTTATTTCTCCACCCTTTGTTATGCTATTTTAATGATTAATGTATACAAATAATTCTTTTTTTGTTCCCATGTGATTTCCTTTTTTCTTTGTATAAATATGGCAGGGATACCTGATATTTTCAAAAGTCTGGATATTCAAACACTTAGAGTTCATTGAATCAATTCAATAATTCATCATTTTTGGTATCAATTCAAATAAAATCATCATTTTTGGTATCTTCTTTCTGATGCATATTTAAATTTTTTAAAAAGAATGTGTAAAAACATTATTTTAGACCTGAAAAATAATTTGCACCCCCCCCCCCCCCCAATGTTCCTTTAACTCTTCCCTTTACCCACTGATTGATTGTGATGTTTATTATCTGGTCTTCACTACGGCTTAAAATCTCCCCCTCAGCATTATTTCTTTCTGCTTTTCGGTTTTTTTTAAAATTATTATTTTGTTTACCATCACAGCTGTGGTCATCTGCGCCTTCACAATCCACACTTGTTTCAGTGAATATACCGCACCCCTGGAAACAAATTTAGTAAACTTTTGTAAAAGAATTTGAAAGTCCAATGTTTCGGTTTATTCGTAAACCCAAATATTGCACATTTAGCTACTTCTCCAGACGGGCTAATTATTGATGATGGAATTGTCGAAGTAAAATGCTCAGCATCCTGTAAAAATATTACTTCAGATGAGGCAATCAAAGCTAAAAAAATTCCATTTTGGAAATTAAATAAAGATGGAAAAACAACCATAAATAAATATCACAAATATTATTTTCAAGTTCAGGGCCAGTTGCACATAACACAAAAAAGCTTTTGTTTATTTTCAAAGTGGACGGAGAAGGGGCAGAAAACAGAAAAAATAATTCGTAATCCAATATTTTGGCAACAAAAAAAGTGGTGGGGAAATTGAAATTCTTTTATTTTGACTGTTTATAGCCAGAATTTGTTGATCCCAGATATTCTAGATGAATGAAAATTCGAGACCCTTCTGCGATTATAGAGGCCCAAAAGCAAAAAAATTAGAAAGTTTCCGTAGCTTTTTTTCCTTTGGATATTTTTATAATTGTACTTCTTTATATATAATTCAGAAATCGAGGCTATTTTGTCTGCATTTTTTTGTAAACATTTTATTTATTTGATCTTGCATTTATGAGATCTTGTACATACATTTATCTTATTCATATATTTTGCCATAAATGGTAACAAATTTTATTATTAATAGAAAAGTAAGACTTTTTATCAGAAAAAATAATTAGCGGAATTAAGAAGAGAAATAAGATATAAGAAAATCTATATCTCTTTTATTTACTAATATTTGAATATTTTCTGAATGAGTTTTCTTCAAAATCGCTATACTCGTAAAAGGAAAAAAATGTATGTGTTTATATGTATATTACAATAATTCACTAAGCAATATCTTTATTAAGAAACTAGCTGCCTTTGCCGGCCAGCCGTTTCGCCGGTATAAATGATCTCTAAAATTTTCAGTTATATATTTTATGGTCTGTTAATAGCTATTTCTGCAGAATATTGAGCTATAAAAGCTTCAAATTTTGATAGTTATATAATTCAGTCATACTATTATGTAGGCCTTAAACAGTCTGTTCATTGTATTGTTTATCTCTTACTTATTTTCTGCCAATATAAAAACATTTTTTATTGAAACCAAGCACATTTTTTTTTTTTAATATGAAAATTGAAAGCAGAGTTGTTCAGCATTGTAGTTGTATGTGCATTGCAGAATAATTTTCGTAATTTATATAATATCTTAAAGAATTATTCACCAAAAATTTATCTGATTCGTTGTACAATTCTGTTTTACTTTCAAAATATTTAAATGATACTAATGAAAATATATTATTTGACTTCATTTAATAAATGTTCTTTTGAAAAAATTATGAAGTTTAAATTTTACACAGTCCTTTTGTTCTAAAGATTCATATTCTGTGAAATACTCTTAATACTTCAACTTTTAAATAAATAAATAAACGTTTCTTTCTTCTGCTATAAAATCTATTAGTATTTATATATCAATAGTAGAATAATCAATATTTTCATAATCATAGGCCAATCACTGTCAAGAAAACCTGGTAAAAGATTGGCGTATCTTTGGGACAATCTATGAAGTGGTCTAAAATCGCCAGTTTTTATAGAAGAGCGATATTCAAATTTCATAAATTATTCAGTTTTAGTTAATGATTTAATTGATTGGAGTTCAACAATTTTTATTTAAAATATTGGTGTCTCAATAACATTTTGTTAGTATGATTCTAAGGGCAAAGGACATATGTAATAATTTAAAATTCTTAATTCATTGGAGCATTTACTGACTCAAGTTACATAAAATATAATTGTTTAGTTCATTTAGATCATTTTTTTTAGCAGATGCATGCCCCTTGATTAAAATTGATTATCCTATATATATATATATATTAAACCATGTTTGCCTTAAATTTAACTGCTTTATTTAATTAATAATATAGATATTGTAAAAGATCATGGAAATCTTTTCCTCCATTTACTTTTTAGAAAATATATTTCAAATTTTTTTTGCTTCATACAGACACTTGCTGAAATGTACACTTATATGTATTTAATTTGCAATAATATTTAATTTATTTTTTAATTTGAACTTCTGTCAATGTAGCAACACATTGATAAAAGCAAAATTTTTCCCATTGACGTGCTCTTTCAGATTAAATTTTATTTTTATTTTGTGCGAAATATATTGTTGAAAAGTAAGGTTAAAATATTCCTTTAAAAACTCGTTAAAAATCGAAACTTAATTTATAGGTTAAAGAATTGGTATCGTTAAAAAGATAATTTTTTGAGCTCTATCTTGATGCAAGAATCAATTTTGTGCTATAATATTTTCGGAAGTTATAGCGTTGTAATTTTTATAAAGCATATCCATTTTTAAATCCTATTACTCCTTAATGTAATCAATTATTGAATGTATAAGGATCAATGTTAGTGAAAATAATTAATGTTAGATAAGAATATTATCTGTAATGCACATAAACAATGCTGAATGAGAAAGTCTTTGTATTAGTTGAAGTTTAAACACATTCGTCTTTCAAGTTCCCATTTTAGTTGAGATTACTGAAAATTAAAAGATGCTTTGCACAAAATTCGAAATAGTATAAGGTTTTTAGAACAGTAGTAAAGGTTACAAGTCTAATAGAATTTGAAATTAAATATACTCTTGTGAATAAGTGACAAAGAAGAAGCTAATTAAATTTTAGCAACCATAAATCTGGGTAATAAAAATTAACTAAAATTAAGTTGGTCACTGCTTTTATATAAACGTTTTCTTATATGACAAAGAAATAATGCTTTTTAATGTGTTTTAGCATTTGTGTAACAATATATTTTACAACTATTTTTCTTCCAATTCATGATTATATAGAAGTATTCGTAATTTCTATTTTGAACGAGGCAACATTCTTGCAAAGATATTTAACTGAATCTCACTAAACTTTTTTAAAAAAATTTTAGTTGCATACAAATAAGCAAAAATAGCTGATAAGCTTTCAGAAATGTGGAACAGTCTTGATTTATGCTGAATGTCAGAGAAAAATTTGCAGTCAGTTTACTCATTTCTTTGCTAAATATAGATGACCATATTATACATATTGTGAAATATTGGTTCATTTTTTGGAGAAATTTTCAAATCCTTTTTATTATTTTATATTATTTTTTTTTATATAAATGAAAATTATTACTAATCTTATATGAATGTTCAGTCTGAAATATTCCAGAATTCTGATACAAAATACAGAATCCTGGCTAAGCAGATGATTGTTGGTACTTGCAAAATCCAATAAATAATTAAAACAAAATAAATTTAGAAATGATCACTCAATTAATAGTTTAAAAATTTCAAAACCCAGGTGACATTTAATCGAATATATGCATTTTACAATTTAATTCATTTTTTTTCGTTCAATTTATACATATTATCATATTAAGTTGGCTATATTCCACACTTAGAAAAGCAGAGGAATAAAATTCGTCCTAACTTTATTTTCAAAATAATTATATTTATCTTTTCTTTTTAATATGGTACAAATGAGACATTTAATTAAAATTTAAGATATTCTCTTTTTGGGGAAAATTAGGCGACACGGAAACACCCGGTCATTTTACACATATCAAATACTTAGCAGGAGTTGGAAAAATTCAACTTGATTTTGTTTGTTTTCTTTCTCAATTAAACCTATTGAATATTTTTTAAATAAATAATTTACTTATAAAATTCAAAAAAAAAAATGAACAATTTATTAAAATTTGATGTTAGTACTAAAATTATTGAAAGGATTGAGCCCATTCTTTGGGGATGAATCCGAGGTTTTACAATTTCATAGGTACATAGATCTTGCCCGATCCTCCTGGATTGAAAAATTAATAAATGCAATTATTGTTAAAAATTAGTGTCAAACGAAATACTATAAATAATAAATTATTCCCTTACTCTTTCTAAATTACAGAATTCTCTAATATTAATTAACAGAATTAGGAAGAGCAATTAAATGCCCCAAAATCAAAGTGTTTCAATAATTAATCAGTTCTATGTTCTAAAAGTTCTACTGACATTCATACGGAGCTCAGTAGGATTTTCTGCGCAAACAGGGAAAATCTAAAATATCTAACTGAAAGAGTATCTTTTCTAAACAAGTTTGGATGGCTCATTATCCCCACCCCTCTCGTGATGTTCGAACTAAAGGAAGTGTTGGTTTTCGAAAGACCTCTTAAAAGAATAAGGGAAAGTTTTATTGTGAGTTGTTCAACGAGTCGGTTGTCCTTCTGAATGTCACATTCCCACAGCAATATCTCAAGGGGATTAGGAATTATTTTATTGTTGGGTGTTATTCGGCTTGTCGATCAAACCTTCCTTCAATAATTTGGTCAACATCTTACTCCCCCCCATCACTAGGAGGCACTTTCGTCGACATCAGGTTTCTTTCTCTGTATATGGCACTCTTAAGTGTGCCGAAATAAGAAATTTTAATGAATTTCTACTTACTATAAAACTTCCTTACTTAAAGGAACGTTTTTCTATAATGACTGCCATAGATGAAAATATTCGGCTGGATGAATTTTCTTGGTGGATAAACAATAGATAAACTTTTATTTCTGACACTATAACTACTTAAATTATTAATAAATGGACAAGTAGTAAATAAGGATCATTCCCAAATATTGCAAGAAACTTTATGGTGCTGCTATGATACTTTCCCATATTATTCAGCATCTGAAAATCTTAAACAATATTGTAAAATTATCTTATATAATACACTATTGAGGTTGATAACAAAAAGCTAGTTTTTACTTTTAAATATATTGTTGCCATGATTAAATAGAACTGAATTTCAAAATTTGATGTGTTTTTGTAGCAAACAGATAATTAAGCTATCTAAACTAATAATGAATTTGCTTATAATTATAATATTTGCATTATAAACAATATCTTTTGTAATTCTGAATAACTTATGGAGAAACTATAGTGTGTATCAAATGTCAGGTACATTTAAAAGTAATTGATATATTTTAAAAGGATTTGGTTTTGAACACCATTATTAATATTCTGTGTAATTAGGTTATCTTGGAAATGAAAATTGTTTAAATCGATTTTTTTTCTTCTCCCTAATTCTGTGATAAAAACAAACGTGTCATTTTCCGATTATGTGTAGCTTTCTGTGCACTAGTAAATTATCTATATTGCCTGTAATGAAGTGATTGGAACACTGATTCTTTACTTTTTTATTCTCTGCATTTACGTTGTAAGATCCAGATTTGTGAAGCTATAATTCTTAGTTTTTGCAAAATAGGCAATTTTCATTTAACTTGAATAAAAATAATTAGAATTATGTGAATTATATATCACAGTATCTCTGTGACAAACTCAAGATTCCACATTGTACTGAAATATACAATTAGGAAACCACTGGGATGATTATGAATAAAATTCATTGGATTTTCTAGAATTTTTGTTGAGTATGAAAAACATGTACTAACATTTTGTTATTGTATGTAAATAAAACATTGTCATATTTTCTTTCATTGCAGGTGGCTGGTAAAAAAGGTGAAAGTCATTGAGAAACTGAAAATTCAATATTGCCAACCTAAAATAAAATTTCCAATTTGCATTTTGCTACATTTTTCAAAGCTAAAGTGAGCTCAGCAATCCTCAATCTTTTTTATGCTAATGGCAATCTTGAAGAGTATGAATTGTATTTTGTTCTTTCAACCGTATGCTATATAGAAACAGTGTAATCAAAATAGACTTTCTAACCAGGCTACATGAGAACATTAGAGTTATCAACTTATTAAACTGTGTGAGTGGTGATGATCTGATGTTCAGGGCGAGAGGGTGTGTTAATTATGTAATTTATACATATGATAATAAACGCTTTCAAAGCACTGTTCGATTTTGCTTCATTTCACAAATTAGTTTGACAGGAATTTTTATTTCTTATCCAAATATGATTGTCTTTTGCAAGTAGTTATTCATTTTCATTGTAATAGTTGAAAGAAATATGAATCCAAAAACATGTTGATGCGAAATTTTAATTTGCTTGAATATTCTTGTGACTGAGGAATTCAAATGGTATAGTATCTGAGGTTAAACTTGTATAACTCGATTAGTTTTAATTTTAGAAGAGTGGAACTTTTTTTATGGTATGTTATTATATAAAAAATATTTTAATAAATATAACTAATAAAACATTGTAAAAATTTAAGTTTTGTAATTTTTCAACTGTTATTAAACATATAAACTCCCTTTTTTTATTTTGTTTTGTTGAAATTTTTAAAAACAAATTTTATTTTGCTCTACTCACAGGAAAGTACTTGATTTTTTTGTTGAGGGGTTCCTTGGAAAATAAGCAAAATGTGCATTCATTATTTTAGGATAGAAAAGAAAACCAGTTTACTACTTGATTTTTTCTTTGAGAATTTTGCTGGCAGGAAAAAGGTTTTGATATGGAACATTTTTATACAATGTTGTTTGGAGAAAAAAAGGAGAGAATAAAAGCAGGATTACCCTGACAACTGCTGTAGAATCCTCAACAAATCAAGCAAATGGACAGATTTACCAATAATTTTTGAAGTGGATAGAGGATTATTAAAAAAATTTCTAATTTGATCTGAGAAATGCTCCTTAACAGCAAGATTGTGAAAAGTTCTCTTTTGGTCAACAAAATGCTCTCATTTAGTTTGTTTTAAGTGCCTGACTGATATTCAATAATATGCAGGTGGCTATTAAAATAATGGAAACACCTCAAGCCAATACAAGACTATTAATAAGTTGTAGATCCACCTTTAGCATGTAATACAGCTTGGATTCACTTGGGTATTGAATATACAAGTGCTGAATAGTGTTTCAAGAAATTAAGTAACATTTCTTATGGAGATATTGTAGAAGCCGAGAGAGAAATGTAATTGGAAGATAATAATTTCGGATTGAATGTTATTTAAAAGAGACCATAAGGGTTAAATTATATTGACTACGGTCCAAGGTAGATGTTCCACTTCAACATTGTGTTTATCAAACCATAATTCGAGTCCAGTGACGCTGTATGAAGTATAAAAATATTATCATCCTAAAAAATTCCATCTCTTAGAGGAAACAAAGTTTACATTATAGGATGGGCCTGGTCATCTAAAAGTATTCTGTACTTCTCTTCAGTGACTTTTATTGACATTATTATTTATTTATTATTTTTTTTCCCATTGACTCCCTCAAACATTTATCCATCCCGTTGTAGATAAAAGTGAAAAAGATGATTCGTCTGTATAACTGCAATTGATGATAACTGTATTCCACTTATAAATCGAGCAGATTTTATGGTTATGGTACAACTGCTGACCGAGTTTGACATTACGATTTGTGACAAGTTGCTTGGGAATAATTACTCTGCCGTAAATATTCTGTTTATGAATGAGCCTCCTAAATGTAATTATTGACACTGTAGAATCTAGGCTTTAATTGAGCTCTGTTATCATTTTGGTTGTCTTTGTTTTCTTTTTAGACAATGCAATCCTCTTCAATTCTCGTCGGCAACCACCGTACCTCTAGAACTGAAACAGTGTTAGCAGGTGGGCAGCTGTCACCCCTGTCGGCAACTGCTTGTCCCCTCCCCCTCCACCCGTCGGCGAAAAAGTGCGAGTTTCATTGGCAAAAATCTTCACTTCTACAAAATGGTTGTGGAGAGCTGTACATAATCAAATATTATAATTTAAAAGACGCTTTAAAGTAAATATATTGCAAACGGTTTAACTATATTTGGCAAAATGATCGATAGAATGGTAATCCAATAAGATTCGCATTTTGTGTATAATTTTTGATCGGCTGACTAAGAACTGGATACGAAGGATGTCGAAGACGTTAAGTCAGCAGATTTTGAGACATCTGATTTAAATGTTTATTCAGCTTATAATTTGCACTATATTTAGCAGAATAATCAATCAGCTTGCAAGTGAATAAGTCGTCGCATTTTTGTCCACGGTTTATCTTTCAGCTAAGGTGTTATCATAGGATATGGGGGAAAAAATGGTTTTTATCGAGTATTTTGATTATCTGCCAGTAGAATTATTAGGAAAATATTCTTTTATATTATAAATGATTTAGTTTAGTTTGGTTTGGTTTAGTTATATTAACGTCCCGTTTGAAGCAACACTAGGGCTATTTTGGGACGGACCTCGTAATTTTGAACCGCCGTCAGATGACGAGGACGACACCTGAGTTGGCACCCCCCTCTCCACACCACACCAGCGGGAGGACATTTGGTCAGAACGGATTTAACGTGCAATAGACCCCCTTACACGACGGTTCTTCGGTGGAATCGGGTCTCGAACCTGAAACCCTCCGGTTCCGAAGCCGAGACCTTACCACCAGGCCACCGCGGCCCATATTATACATGAAGAGACCGGCATAGTTGTTTTTTAAATTTAGAATTCGAATTAATCATCGTTTTATTCATTAAATTTTTACTGCCTTGTTAGCTATTTGGTAAATTTATTATATTTATTTCACTGTGAGAATTCTCTGACTAAAATCTAGTTAATGTTTAATCTAAATTTAATATAATTTAATCAGTATTTCAAGAATTTATTTCGCACAAAAAAAACATTGACATTTGCTATCACAAATTTTAAGTTAAAGAAGAAGATTATTTTTTTTTAAGACACGTGGTATCAGTCCAATAGAAAGACATCCTGTTCTCAAATTAGTCATATTTCGCAATCATCAACATTTAGAAAAGCGATGGTTATTGACTATCTCAAAATCAATCCAGTTCTAATTTTTTTTTTCCCTCGAAGCCAGAATTTCTTTTTGTACCAAAAAAAAAAAAAAAAAAAAGAAGTTTAAATCGGTTTGAAACAGATTACGTTACTATCAAGATTATGCATGCTACGTTGTTTAGAAAGCGATGGCTCCCCCCCTCCCCCATTCGAAAATTTGCAATCTCCAAAACTTTTTCTCGTGACAAGACCTCTCCCCCTCCCCGAAAAGCCGGTTTGTACTGGTTTGAATTGATCACGTAACTATTGTATTGAGGCAATCATCAACTTTTTTAGAAAAGCGATGGTCCCTCCCCCAATCTCGAAATCGTTCAAGCTAGCTCCAAAACTTTTTTTGCCAGCTGGAAAAATTATATATAACTTCCCATCCCTCCTTGCTGTTTCGCATTCATTTCCATTTTTCTTCTCTGGGCTTTTATGGGCGATATCTTCTTACGACTTTGCCTTTCATTGGTCAAACAGGAAAATCGGGTGCATGGAGGCATTCGTGCCAAGTTGTAATTTTTGTTGGCAATAAGTCTGTATCATTTTCTAATAAACCTAAAAGCGAAAAATTGATGCCTCAAAAGCGATAAATCGAAAATTTTCTTCCCGTACATTTTGTGACTTTAAAAACCTCAAACCAAAACATGTTCTTATATGATAAAAACATTTTTTTCTTTCGACACTCGTGTGCAATATGCATGCTAAGAAGAGTTACTTTGCTGTAGTTAAATCATGTGAATTCATTATAAATCACTGGAATAAGTATATTGTATAATTGTAAATTAAAGTTATTTAACAGTAAATTATCTTTTTTGCTATTTGATTTGATTTATTAGGCTGCAATTATTACACCAAACAAATATTACTGGCTGCAATTGACGACAATAAATAAATATATATTTTATGGTAGATTTTTAGCTACATGAATAGAGTAAATACACACTAAATTTGTTAAATCAATTACTAGCGCTTAAATTTTTCTGATTCGGTATTATAACCAAGTAATCGGAGAATATATTTAAAAAATTTTCTTTTTAATTTTTTCCTTTCGATTACTTTTTACGGCAAAAACTATATAATTTCAAATACTTCTATATTTTCAATAGACTTTGGATAAAGATGTCTTGATAAAACGACACTTAAAATAGTTATTCATAGAATATTTATATATAGCGCATTAACCACTTGACACAGGAATTTACTGAACTGCCTAATTAGATGGCATATTTGGGACAGTTAATATTATTTTAATCCCTGGAATTATATAAAAGCATTTGAGGTAATGATGTGTTTGCAAGTGATTTTTTCCATTTTAAATTATTTAATATTTTCATTAATTTATAGATTTAAAATTTAGTTATTAGTTAAAATTAGTCATTGTATACGAAGGGCCAAGAAAAACTAATGTATATAACGGACGGGATAAAACTCACTTTTTTGGAGGAATAAGCTTTCAATAGCTTCGAAGGAAAAAGTACTTAGCCATAAGAACATGTCTAAAACTGGAGATAGGGAGAGGTCATATTCAAGATCTAATTGTTTTTTTTAATTTAAACGTATATTGAAAAATAAATACATGGGGTATCTAATGTTTAAGTAGTCCGTTTTTGGCAAATTCATTTATTATATCTTACTTAAAATAGTAAGTACGTATGTACATATATTTACAAAATATTTTCTCCAACTTTCTTAAGAAACAATATCATTTTATCTTTTCCGCATTCTATTGTTCGTGTCCGAACTGTAATAAGTTTTTGCTCTGCATTCGCGCTTATTCACTTCGGATTCGAAATACATCTAAATTCCTGCTTGTTGTTGCACTCTTTATTTAAAAATTATTTTAGGTAGGAGATTACGCCCCCCCCAACGCCCCCCCCGATCTTTAACGAAATCACCGATTTTTTTAAAATTCAATATTCTGGGTTTCTAAAAGTTTCTTTTGTAAAACTTTTTCAATTTAATTTCTATAGCTTCATTTTATATAGCTTTCATGATAAGAGCATGTATTTGTTCATTCAGCATGACACGTCATTATTTCGCAATCTGTGTTTCTATCTATATACTACAATCGCGAATGAAATCTCTAGAATCTTATAAAAATTGACTCAAATATTGACAATCTTTTGATGGTCAGTAGAAGAAAATAATATATATATATATATATGTAATGATATTGCAACTCTAATTTCAATTTAATTAATTTTCAAGATTTCATCTTAATTTAGCCCATAGTAACTTTATTCTAAAATATTCTCTTATTTCGTGATCCAATTCCACTGTACTACTTCAAGAGAAGCTTTGTTAAATTGCAGAATCAGCTAAAATAACTTTCCCACACTCCGCGTGAAGAGGCAAAATACCGCTGATGAGGCAAATTCTTTTTTAAATCTCCCTGTGTTTCCCCTGCCTTTTCAGCACGTGTAACGAAAATCCCTATCAAAATCTCGTAATATATTAGCGCTATGAAGAAATATTTTCCCTATCAAAATCATAGGTTATATAAGACCAGGGATAAAATGTCCAAGCGCTTTTCCTCATTCCTTTTCTGTGTCGCTCTGTGTGCTCATCGCTTGTACATATGCCTGCTACTTAAAAATGAAATAAAACGACGTCACGAAATAGCAAGTCTCTTCACTATCTTGAAACTGCATTCTGCTTCACATAAAATAATGCTTACATATATATTGTTACGAATCCGTAATGCTGCTTCCCAGCATAGTTGGTTCCATCATTGGAAAGAATGTTTTACAGTCATCTCTACGGAACAGAGTCTGGGCGTCGTGTCGGGGTCCCAGAGCTTGGCGACAAACTTGGTGACCATTTGGCGACTTGGCGACCAATTTGGCGACTTTGGCGCCAAAATAGATTATACCCGAAACTTCGAGAATTTTCCCGATCCGTCCAGTAGGAACCGAGATACGCCTCGAACGTTCCTGATTGGTGGAGAGGCTTCTAGCCCCGCCTCCTGAGACCTATAAAAGGAGCTGCACTGCCAGAGAAGTCAAGTCAGTAATCCGAGCCAGAGTCGGAGAAGTAGAAGCGACTGAGTCAAGCTCGTGCTGAACTGAGCTGTGCGCTACTGTCTGCAGTAGATTCTGGTTGTATGCTGCTGTGTATGCTGTTGTATGCTACACGTCTCGGGTGAAGATAATCGTCTTCTGTGCTGTATATAGTTGACGCTTTTGTGCTGTCCTGTGTGTCTTCGTGTAAATAAACGTCTTTGTTTTTATTCTACTTCTGCCTGCTGATTGAGCGTTCTTTACACCATATCACTCCCACTATCCAAACGAACCCCGGTAAAGAAAATTCGTAACATTTGGTGTCAGAAGTGGGATAGTGGTCAACAGTGTATGGTGCTGACGAGATCCCAAGCAAAAATGGCAGATAGCGGTAATGGTGAGTTACTGGCTCTGTTGGCTGAGATGAAGAAATCTATGGATGAGATGAAGCAAGGACAAGATGAGATGAAGCAAGGACAAGAAAGAATGGAGCAGCAGATAAAATCCGGACAGGAGGAGCTGAAGAAGTACATCGTAAGTGTTAAAGAAGAATTCTCCAATATCATTCAGGAGAAGATGAACGCAATGGAAGATAAAGTGGCTTCAGTTGAGAATAAGGTAATTTCAGTGGAAACTAAAGTTTTGAAGATGGAAGAAAGTATTGACAAGAAAGTTCGAGAAAACATTGAAATGAACATCTTGAAGATGGAAGAAAGTCTTGACAAGAAAGTTCGAGAAGACATCGGAAAAGAATTGGAACAGAAATTTGGGAAGGAGATCGAAAGCCTGAGGAAGCAGATTTCCCACGAATATGAGGAATCCAAAGTTATATTTACACCTTCCCTAGCGACGATAAAACTCTCGACATTCGACGGAAAAACATCCTGGCAAGTATACAAAACGCAGTTTACTATGGTAGCGGAAGCTAATGGATGGAGTCCTCAAGTCAAAGCGTTTCACTTGGCAGCTTCGTTAAGAGGAGACGCTGCCGACATTCTTGAGACTCTTACGGAGGAGCAAAGACATGATTTCGAAGCTCTATCGAGTGCACTTGAGCTGCGGTTTGGAGAGAAGTGCACTAAAGAATACAGCCGATTGCAGTTAAAGTCCCGTTATCAAAAGGCGGGTGAAAGTCTGCAGGAATTAGCTGCCGATATTCAGCGACTTTCCTATTTAGCATTTTCGGATTGCCCGGTTGAGACACGTCAAGATCTGGCTCTCGAGTACTTCATCGATAGTGTGCGGGACCCGGAAACACAGAAGGCTCTTCGACTAGCAGATGTCAAAGATATAGGATCTGCTTTAGTCTTTGCACGCAAAATAGAGGTTGCCCAGCAAGCCACACGTACGGACCGACACCCAATCAGAGCTGTCTCTGCTGCGGATTCGGACTCTGATTTCGTAAAACAGATCGACGATCTGCGAAGAGAAATTCGGAGGTTAAAAGAGCGCAAAGATGGCGGAAGTACGAAAATTCGGTGTTGGACTTGTGGTATAGCCGGACACGTCCGTAGGAACTGCCAGGTTTCTAGAAGTGATGGAAATAGTCAACAGCCTCATTTCAAGGTATTTCAAATTTCATCCATGAGTGGCGGTGACAATGGACTTTACGTGATAGGACAAATTGGTGACATCTCATGCAATATGGTTGTCGACACTGGAGCCAATGTGACCATAATAAGAGAAGATCTGGCTCTAAAATTAGAAGTTAAAATAATCTGGACGCCGCCCTGCATTACTTTACAGACAGTGACGGGAGATAAGATTCATGTTCATGGTAAAGTCAACCTCGCTATACGCTTTGGAAATATAAACTACCACCATACAGCATTTGTAGCAGAAATTAGCGACCCTTGCATTCTCGGACTAGATTTTCTGAGGAAATACGACTTCAAACTGGACTTCGGAAATAGTAGAATGAACTCAAAATTTGAAGACATCACTCTCTTTAGACTACACGCTGAACTGGAATCCAGTCAGAAAATAATAGCTGAAACTGAAATCTCCTTATCGCCTAGGACTGAACGTATAATACCTGGTTTGGTAGCAGATGACCGAAAATTCCGATTTGGTGTAATGGATTATCCTGACACAGACCGTACCAGAGCAGGAGTGTTGGTAGCTTCGTCAGTAGTGGACCTCTCAAAGTCAGTCATCCCAGTGAGAGTGGCTAACATCAGCGATAAGACGAAGATTATACAGAAAGGAGAGGTGCTAGCAACTTGCACTCCTGTCACTTGTATAGACCGGAAGTGCAATAGTCAGGACGTTTCTTCAGACGATCTAGTCCAAAATCTGCTGCAGGATACAGATTTAGATGAAAAACAGAGGT
Source organism: Argiope aurantia (assembly GCA_026543865.1). Lineage (NCBI taxonomy): Eukaryota > Metazoa > Arthropoda > Arachnida > Araneae > Araneidae > Argiope > Argiope aurantia. Next base: position 468,418 of record JAPMOR010114983.1, read on the forward strand.
GTGCTGCTAGAGAGTTGATAAAAGAATTCCAGGACTTATTTTCCCGAACATCTGAGGACTTTGGAAGGACTCAACTAGTAAAACACCGAATTGATACAGGAGAGCATCCTCCTATTAGGCAGCACCCCAGACGACTACCATTCGCTAAACAAGAAGAAGTACAAACACTAATTAAGGAAATGCAAGATAATGACGTCATTGAGCCGTCATCAAGTCCTTGGGCGTCCCCCATCGTCTTAGTAAAGAAGAAAGACGGCTCTACTAGATTTTGTGTGGATTATCGCCGGTTGAATGATGTCACCAAGAAAGACAGCTACCCTTTGCCAAGGATAGAGGACACGCTTGATACACTTGCCGGCAATACCTGGTTTTCTACCCTGGACCTCAAGAGTGGGTATTGGCAAGTAGAAATCCATCCGGAAGATAAAGAGAAGA
>JAPMOR010114987.1:0-51398 GCA_026543865.1 Argiope aurantia
CCATAAACATTCAATTCAATTTGATTATGCCTTAATTCCGAAGTACTTCGTTGTCATTTGTGTGAATTTATATCATTTAATGATAAGTGTTTGTTTTATTATCAAAAGTTCTCTTTTAATCAAAACATCTCTTCAGAAAAAAAATGTGAATGTTTGTCTCAAGAAAATCCATCACGCCGAGGATAAAGTTGGTTGCTATAGATTAGATTACAAAAAAAATGGGCATCAGTACTTCAAAGTTAAGAATCCCTGGTTTAAAAAATTAATTAAATAATGTTTTTTTTTCGTCGTCAAGGATCATAATATTGAAGCGAAACGAATTCTATACTCGCTTCTTATATTTCTTTATGACGAACGCTTTTTTATCTGTGTGCATTTAATGATATTAAATGAGACATTGTTGTTTTGAATAAAGAAGACTACATTAAAAAGAGAAAAAAAAATTTAGAAAAGGTTAGATAAGAATTGTTTAACTTAATACCTTGATCACCAAGTTTCTCAATTAAGCCTAACTCTCACAAAACACGGTATCTTCATTAAAATTTACGAATTCAACACTTCGAATTGGTCTTGTAAAACAAAAGAGTTTTTATCTGGTTGCTAATGAAGAGTCGACGCAATGCAGGCGAATTCGGGAAAAGGACATTCTAACTAAAAAGAAAAGGACAAAAAGAAAGGTTAAAAAAATCCGAATCTTTTAAGCATTCTGAATTAGCGCAATTGTGAATAGATAAGAAGCAGAAGAAGAAAAAAACTGAAAGAAACATTTCGTTCCCCAATCAAAAAAGCCCATGTTATGCACTTGAGATTTAGAAGTAAATCCAAAATTAAAGAAAAATGTTCTTAAAAAAATTACAAAAATGTTTTTTTTATCTTTTTTTTCCACAAAGGTAAGAAAAAGAAGAGATTTATTAGATTAAATTAATTGACGACCAGTTTAATACACGATTGCAATTTGGTTTATATCATATATTTTTTCCACTCATTCGTTTCTTTATCGGATAGAGGCAAAAATATGTGAAAAAAAATTTCTCTCGAATAAGGATAAAATAAAATTCCTTAATTCTGTTAGAAACCCAAATAGAGTGACAAAAACACTGGTCGTTTGTTTTCTTAATTTTCGAACCAAGAATCAGAAGAAATTGTTGTTAGAGATTAATTATTTAACTTCCAAGCAAAAAAAAATGGAACAAATTTTTTTTTCCTTTGTTCTGTTTAAATACACTACAGAATTTTTTTTATTGATAATCGAACTGAGACATATGTACATAATTCCACTACGTTTCTGCTGGAGGGGAAAAAACATCCTCTAAGAGAAAAATTATTTATATATCACAAAATATATACAAAGACATAATCCGCATTTGTTTTTTGAATCAAAGCGTTAGAAACATATTTTACAAATAAAATGTTCTAATGATTTAATGCTAAGTATTTATTATCTTTAAAATATTTCTCCCTGCGATTAGAGGTTTTCTGTTATTTAATCCACATAAAGTTAGAAAAATGCTAGTAAGAAGTAATTCAAAAAAAATATTCACCATGATATCATGCAGTTTAATAAATGGAATATATTTAATTCCTAATGTTTAAGTCCTAAACGAAAAGATTAGATTAATAATAATATTAATATTAAAATAAAATTCATAGATCTTTTTTTAATTTGGAATCGAATTCAGACACATGTACAGAATTCTTCTTTGAGAAAAAAAATATCATCGAATAGAAAACTTATTGATATATAATAAGATATCATACGTAAAAATCTAATCCGGTTTTTTTTCCTTTGTAAAATCAAAGAGTTAAAAATATACTATTTTATAAGCAAAATATTTTAATGGTTTAACTCTATCAGTGCTTAAAGGCCTCAAATGCACGTTCAATGAAATTACTGTGGGAACCCATTATTGTGAAATGTTACTTCCTTTTATCCTGTGTGATTGATTGAATACGAGAGTATTTTAACGAACAGTATTCTGTTCGTTAAAAACGCTCACCAAGTTGGGTTTGGGAGACAGGGAGATTTTCTGAGACTCTTCAAAGAATGTTCAAATATACATTTGTTTAGTAACTAAATCTAAGTGGTTTTCTTTCGAATATCAACCCCTTAAGAACACTAATTTTTACTAACAAGTGGCGGGAAATTTTTCTTAAATTTCGAAATCTCGGACAACCAGTATTCTGAGGTGCTTGGGCTCAAATGACCTTAGGAATAAGATCCTTAATACTAAATATTTATTATATAAAAAAATATTTATTCGTGCGGTTAAAGGTTTTCTATTTTTTAAGTTCGTTTCAATTTAGAAAAATATTCATACAAAACATGTAAAATAAAATAAATAAATATCCACTGTGATGTCATGAAGTTTAATAAATGTTATTCTCTAATAAAGTCAAATAGAAAACATTAAACTTATACATTTGCTAATGCGCAATTTTATTCAACGTTTGATGCATTTAATAATATATTTTTAAAAATTCAAAATGAGTAGGTGGATATCAATAAAAGTTTACAATTTTTCTGATGGAATAAAATTGCTTTCGATTAGTTAAAAAATATTTAATTAATAGTCAATAGTAAAATAAAACATTTTATTTTCTAACCAACTAAAAAATTATAAACCTAGGAAATCTTTTCAAACACTTATTGTAATTAAGAATCAACTGATTTATTAAATGTTTCGATTAATTTTAAAACATACTATTCTAAATTTTGCTCATTCCTTTCATCACCAGTTAATAATAATTAAAATTGATTGCAACTGTTATTCGAACAGTGGACATATATTTAAAAAGTCATCTCCTTCCTCTCAGAATTACTTAACTCTAAGGCATCAAAATCAAGCATTTCACCTCAGGCTCACCCCATTTCTATCCCATCAAGAAATATCTACATATATTTAAAATAATTAGGGAAGCTAAAAATCCAATCACCTAGTCCTGATCACTGTACCCATTTCGTTCTACTGAACGAACATACGTGTGAAATGATATACGTTTATTTCATATGAAAGCTCATAACACATATATAAATCATTAATGTTTACCTGTTAACCATCACTCCCCTTTTCGACAGAAAATTTCAAAAATGCTGCTTCAATTCAACCTTTATGGTGAAAAGTCTTGAAAGAGTCTTCCAACTCCCAACCAGTGCATCTATTTTGCCATTTTTTTATATTTTTATAATAATCCCTGACTTTTAAATAAAAAATATTGAACTACCTTTTACATACCAAAGCGTTCAGGGAGAAATGAAGATCAGGCAGCCATAACAGCATTGCCAAGAACTGAGATGAACGCAAAACCACCACCGTTACAATACAGCACTTGTGTCTACCACTCCGAAGTACGACTCGACATCGGCATGGAGGCAGTTAAGCCCCATACCATTTCTGTAGTCACTGGGAAAGCGAGAATCTACTTACTTATACGGCCGTTTCTTATCTCCATATCTGAGGTTTCCCCAGTGGTACTGATCCTTAGATAAGCCATCAATGTCCTATTTTTTCATTGTTTAGAAATAACTCCATTTTCTAGAAGAAATCTTGACAAAGCTCCCATTCTCAACAATTGGACCGCTTTCTCCAATTTTTTTTCTCCTTTGCGTTAATAGCTAAGCAATCAGAATATTTTATGTTTATTGTACAAATATAATTTGAAATAATATACTAGTTGGTTAACAATATTAAATTATTGCTGTCAGTATCATGAGTAAATAGATGGTCGTAGAAGGCAGCTAATTCCATTTAAATTAATAAAACTAGGATTTATTTTGACTCGTACCTTTAGAATTTTAATGTAATTGATTGCATGAAATGAAGTATTACTTCACGTAATTCCGTGTAATCATTGGGGGAATTTATAATTCCTTAAAGTTTCATCTGATTTTCTTTTATTTTTTCCCTATTTCTGTACATATATTTTCTTAAATAAACAAATTGCATGTAACATCGGAACCACGATTCAATTTAAAATCATGCGCTTTCTTGAATTCTTTTGCTTAAATCTTTTCAAATTAGATTGAACTAAATAGCAAACCGGGCAAAATACTTTTCCAGAATGAATTAGATTTTCTTTTACTTTTTCCTTCATATTAACGTGTCCCGTCTATTTTCTGCATGAATTTATCATTAAAGCATATCGGATTTTTCAAAATAAGAACTGTAATTAAACTCCATCGCCGGAAATAGCTGTTTTATAAAACTTTAAATTCATCCGCAATGCCAGCTCCTATTCAAAAAATAACAAGATTAAGGCGCTGGGAATAATTCAACAAAACTCCGGTGTAATTTTTATCAAAATACGCCAATAAGAAAAATTCTATTTTTTTCAAAACCAGTTACAAAAAAAAACGGATTAGAGCCGTTGTAAAATTCTTCCGTAGCATTAAAATTGAATTAATCAGTTTGAATAGAAAGGTAAAAATTATTTTTACTGATTAAATAAAGGAGACTTAAAGATAATACGTTTTTCTACCGTAACATTGCATGTTATTATTATCTTTAAGGAAACCTAATTGACGAGTGAAAAAATAGAATTTCTTACGACAGAATTTAAATATTTCTTCGAATGTCTGGGCTACTCCTTCGCGTTTTGCAATGAAATGTCTACGTTCAGCTGCTAATACCTTTTTATGAAAGGTTCCGAACTCTAAAATAACTGCAACTGTAACGGCACTAAGCTCATTAGTATTCCATTTTGTTTCTGAGCGAGAAAAAGCACGTGATCTGCTTTAAGAATGAACGCGGGGTCTCAGAAGTACAAAACTTTTTTTTAACTTTCTTATTTAATAAGTTTCACCCTTTTTGGTTCAGGTACAACATGAAAGGAAAAAGTAACTAACAGTATTTTCGTCAGCGATAATTTGTGTTATAAAATATCGACTGAAAAATAGAGAAAGTTCTTTGAAGTTCTTCAACATTCTAATTATTTTACAAACTATGTTAAAAACTGTTTTATGAAGCGCGAGCAATTTAACTTATTAATAGTATAATGGAAAGAAATCACAGTGTTTGTTTAGTAAACAAATTAACCTATTTTTCAAACAGTTATTTTAATAAAGCTGAAGCATAATGGAATACATTAGGATATTAAAATTATCATATATATTTCATGTTTTTGTAAATTTTATAAAAATTACATTATGTAGAAAACTTTAAGTAACATCTGCATTTCTGAATTTATTTTTCAGAAGCCTTTTTTCGTGACCAGCTTGTTCGCCGACATAAAGGGTTGATAAAATATTCAATTAAATATTTTATACAGATTGCTTTTGATGCTTCTTCAACAAATTATTTTTTGCCTTCAAATTTATAAACATACTATGCAATAGCCTTTTAGAAACCGTGCACCGCTCTGCTGTTTGTGATTTGTATGCATATCCTTATTTTTCTGTCCTCTCACCAAAAATTATAATTTTTAATTTCAAAGAAAAGTGAATAAACGTCAAATAAAAAATATCTTTTTGAAATCGAGCATGTTTATTGAAAATTTTAACGTTAAAAAGTAGAATCAATCGACATTAAAATTTTATATGTGTTACAAAATATTCTTCATGTTTTTTATTTTACCTTAGAAAATAATCCTGTAAAAATTCATCTGATTCAACGAAAAATTCCGTGATTTACAATAATAAAGCACTAATAGCTAAAGCTATAATAGTGAATGTATTTTGCATATTCAAGATACATTGTCAAATTTTTTTATTGTTTTTCTTTGTAATTTTTTTATATTTGTCTATGTATCTAAGCAAAAAAAATCATCTGAACAAACTTAATATTTTAACTGAATTTGCTAGATAATTTTAACTCTCTATTTTTTCTGTTTTCCAAAAATAATTAAATTTAAATCCTGCAAAATGTTTTTAAACTGAATACTGAAATACCCAAATACAGCATCAATAAATTATTTTGTTGCTTTTCTTATAATTTATTAATATCTGCCTATGCCACTAAACAAAAACAAATGTCTATTAAAAAATTAATATGTCAACTAATAAAGTTACTAGTTGCTTTTATACTTTGATTTTAAAGTAACTAATTTAAAATATGCAGAATATTTTTGTACTAAGTAGTTAAACATTCAACTTTTAAGTATTTAATCTTGTTGTTTATCATAAATATCTGCCTACAATTCTACACAAAAATAAAATCTCATTAATAAAATAATATTTAACTAATATGTTTATTTATTAATATCTACCTACGATTCTACACAAAAAATCCCACGAATAAAATAATATTTAACTAATATGTTTATTTATTAATATCTACGTACTATTCTACACAAAAAAAATCCCACGAATAAAATAATATTTTAGCCAATATGTTTGCTAGCTACTTTTATCTTTTGCTAAAAGATAATTAAACTAAAAAATTTGCACTAAATATTGAAATATTTTAAACATACAAAAAAAATTCATTAAATTTATTTCCTAGTCTAGTAATATCTGCCTACACTTTTAAACATGGAAAAAATTCGATGAATAAAAGTATTCCAAGTAATAAAATTATTAAACCACACTTTTACAACTCTATTAAACGAGACTCAGCTCAAAACAACACATAAAACATTTATATAATATCCGAATGTTCAAATATTCGAAAACAATACATAAATCAAGAGCTTATAATCCGTAGAATAAAAGAAATGTCTGCAATAATTCTAGACCGAATGAGTGCAATGTATTCATGCCGACGCATGCGGCGAACAAATTTCCAGAATGTGCGATACACGAGTCTATACGACTGTCGAATTAGTTCTATCACCATTTTCAAAATGTCCTGGGAGACAGATTCATGCCGTCAAAGATTACGTGGGAAATGTGGTGGGAAGTTTGTTTTATTGCAGTTTTGCACGACAGCGCCATTCGCTTGAGGTTGTTCGTGCTTTATCTAAATCTCGGCCTGCAATCGTTATTCCCGGGGCAAAATTCCCTGAAAACATCTTTTGAATCACTTAACAGGTCATAAAATTTACCCGATTTGTTTTTCTTCCAGTGGCAGCTGGAAATACTTCGAGCTTTTTGTATGATGAATATTTAAAGCGTCGCAGTTGTTTGGATAGGATGATTCATTTGGTGATTATCTCTAATATAAATAAATCGGAAGCTACCGCACACGAAGTTTTGCTTACGCTTTTATATCAGGATATCGTTATATTCGTCAAACAAAAAATAAGGATTGTGTCATTTTACGCCAAACGATCTCAACATGCATTTTAAAAGAATGAAATCAGGTTCAAGTCTTTAGTGCAAAACATGGGTCCAAATGTTTTAGAATTAAATCATTAAATCGTTGCATGTTTTTATTTTTACTTATAACAAATGGTTTAATTTAAAGAAAAAATAAAGAACAATCAACGAAAAACTTCTAAATTTAAAAGTTTCAGAAGCATTTTAAATAAACATACGCAGATTTTTGCACCAATGAACATGTTTGCACTTCTCGATAATGTGTTATTTATATTGAAAGTCGGATTTATCATGTAAGAGTAAGGTGTGCTCTCAACTGTTTGAGCCACTGCATATATACTATGAACAGACATACTGAGAGTCTGATGCACTGTTCACCTAAAAACGCATGTCGAACTTCATATGCGTAGCTTGTTATGTGTTATCGGGCTCCCAGACAGACAGACAAAAATAATTTTAAAAAATTATATTATTGAACTGGGAAAACTAAGACATAAGTGTTTTCTAAAATTCGAATTGTTTGCCAACTGTTATTTGCTAATATTTGATGACTGATATTTTTTTCCGCTCTTTTCTTGAAGGTAAAAAATGATAACTGGCAGGAAAATGCAACCATTAGGTACATAAAACAAGATTTCGAAAGCTTTAGAAATAACAAAACAAGTAGTTACTTACTTCAAATGGCAAAGATTTTTAAAATGAAAGAATATAAACGCTTTTACTACAGCTTCTATTTCGAATAGTTTTAACAGAAATAAATTTCAAGACTGTTCATTTACCTGTAAGGGTTCTGGAAAAATTCTTTTACAACTTCAACTTCTTCTAAGTATTAGCAGTAAAATGAACATTTATTGTTTTAATATTTTTTCTCGGGTTTCAAGGAAATTCTTAAAGGTTTACTTTGTTAAGTAGTTTCTGTGAAAAGGCTTTTATGTCTTGTTTTATTAAATATTAAAGTTAATTTCGAAAGAAAAGTCGAGTGATTTCTCAAATGAAGACAGATGACTAGACAAACTATATGATTAAGAACACCAGCAAAACATAAATATGACAATAATAAATTCACTTTGAGAAGAGCTTTTACAATTATTTCTTCTCAGAATTAATAAATTCTAGTTTAAAACGAATTTCCTTTAAAATCAGATTAAAAAAATCTAAATTTTTTTTTATAAAACTGGAAAAAAAATAAGAAAAATATAAAAACGGAGTGATTTTTATTAAAACAGAAAAATAATATTCCTAAAACATTGATAAAATTAACACAGCTGAAAGAAAAGCTTAAAATCGAGCGATTTTTAATATAAACAGGAAAAAAATATTGTAAAGTCTCATCACCAAAGAAAATTAAAATTATATAATTTAATCATTTCTTCAAACGATATTTTTTCTTAAAATATAACAACAATGACAATTGATAATTTTGAGAAAATCTTCTGGTTGAATCCTTATTCCCATTTTAATTAAAAAATTGTCGGAACAAAAGGATTTTTTTTTGTATTTTAATATTTTATACAAAACAGTTTTTAGATTAAAAATATTAAGCATGAAAATATTTTAATTCCGAACAAAGTTAGGTATATTAGATAAATTATTTATATTTTTGGAACTTATAAAACAGATTACTTCTGCCGCTCGCACTATAAATATAACTATTTTTCAAAATCAAAACCAGCTTTGCTGCTGTGGTAATGTTTAAAATTTTTTCTTGAGTTAATAAACTACTGATACTTTTTTTCTTCAGTAACTACTCACATTTTTTTCTTACTGTTCTTTTTTTTTACCTTACGAACAAAAAAAATGAAACTTTGAAAGAAGCATAAAAAATATATATATATTAAATCCCCAAGAAAAAAATTCCATATCTGACGATGAAGGTTTTATGGTGAACTAACTGAATAACCAGGCTCTGTAAAAGGATTTTGGTTTTCCTGCTTGAATGACCATTTTTCCCCAACGGCGCTTTAAAATCGAATTTTGAATTTATCCTTTTCCTCACGCCCACATTTTTTTCCTACTTACAGAGAGCACTGCCGGGGATTTTACGTACGTTCATTCCAGCCCACGGGCTCATCGCTACAACAACGGTACATTAGTTCTATCTGATGTGGAAGAAAGTGACTCCGGATCCTACTTATGCCAAGCAAGTAATGGTATTGGCGCTGGACTCAGCAAAATCATTACCTTGAAAGTTTTAGGTAAATCCAATTTTTTTTTATCATGAAACTTTGTATGCAGAGATAGAAGAAAAAATAATTACGAGAAAGAAATACAAAACTTTTTTTTTTTGCTTTGAAAATGATTAATTTAATGTAAAACCCTGAAAGTAAATATTTTCAAAGGATTTGTAAACTATAAATGTTTCTTTTCAAACTAGCTTTTTTAAATGTTTACTTTCAAGCCAGTGTTTTGAAAGCTAAAATATAAACAAAATATGATTCTGATGTAAATGAGGTGGGTATAATTTCTAAGCATTAACGGCTTCTTCCTGTTGTTGTTATTATTTTTTTTTTCCGCTTGAACATCTGAATCACGATTTTTTTATTTCGTGTCAAGCTATTAAACATAATATGGTTAAAAGGAAGAAATATTTTAGCACTATTTATTCTTAAATTTATTATTTATTACTAAGTACAAAGGGAAAATATTATTATTTATTAATAAATTCAAAAAGAAAATATTATTATTTATTACTAAATACAGAGAGAAAATATTACTATTTATTATTAACTGCAAAGGCAGGAAATATTAGTATTCATTACTAAGTAAAAAGGAAAAATATTATTATTTATTACTAAGTACAAAGGAAAAATATTATTTTTTTATTACTAAGTACAGAGAGAAAATATTACTATTTATTACTAACTGCAAAGGGAAAATATTACTATTCATTACTAAGTACAAAGGGAAAATATTTCTATTTATTACTAAGTACAAAGAGAAAATATAATTATTTATTACTAAGAACAAAGGGAAAATATTTCTATTTATTACTAAGTACAAAGAGAAAATGTCATTATTTATTACTTTTTAATACATTATTTATTAATACTGCAAAAAAATTACTATTTATTATTAAACATAAGAAGAAAAATTACGATTTATTACTAAGCATTACTAATTGCTACTTATTTATTACTAAATACAAAGGATACAATGATTCTAAAAATCCCATCATGAATAATCAAAATCCTTTAGTCTTATCAAAAAAATCTCAGCAAAAGAAATTAAGTTTCAAAGATCTGTTTAATGAATAATATTTGCTTTGAATTGTTTCGTTTCCTTTTTATCACAAAATAATCATACGTATTTTTGTTGCCATATACCATTAATGCAATATCTAAGCCTTAATAGAATTCATTTTCACTTTCTTGTATACATAGTATAAAGAAAGTATAGCAATCGTCAAAAAATTCCTACTCGATATTTTGACGAATCCCCCCCCCCCTCTTGTTTCCGACCTCCCTGAGTTTGAAAAACACATTTTTGGAAAATGTCCGTTTGGCCAAGATAACTCAAAAACGCTTTGATCTGGACGGTGAAATTTGATAAACAGTTTTTACACCAAAATGTAGATTTTTATTAAATTTTATGCAAATTCCCCTCAGAAGAAGTCTGTTTGTCAAACTGTTTGAATATAAATTAACACAGCAACTACAAATCGAAGAGAGTTAGATTGATAAAATAAGATACACAGAATTAACATCTATTTTGTATATATCTAGCAAATTTTGTACCAAATCCAACAAAGGATTGACTGTCTGTCAGACTATAATTTTAGAAACCTGTAAACTTGAAATCTCCTAAGCACAATGACTTAAATATATCAAATTTGGTATGGGATTTTGCGACTGCCATAGCACTTCTATGTCAAGTATAATTTTGTATCAAATTTCTGTTTCAATCGGTTAGGAAGAACGCATCAGAAACACAAGTCCGATTTTTGGATACCATTAACCGCATATCAGGGATTAATCCCCAAAAAAACTCGCCAAGGATGACACGATAATTTCAGTAAAAATACTAAATTCACTCCAAAAGTCAATATTTCGTAACTATTGTACGCCACTCCCATGCAAATCATTCGCTGGTATAACATCTTTATTAGAGAGTAGGCGAGAAAGTTTTGGAGGCACCACTCTCTCTCTAATTCTTTCTTTACTCTTAAAATAAAGCTGTTAGTAATTTTTTTATCTTGTAAAACTGTTGAATATGGGATAAAAAGATTTTCTCTATAGTATCACATGCAAATAGCACTTTTTTGCTACCAACATCTAGATATTGTTTTGGAAGAGTTCATACTCATTCCGATTCTATTATTGTGGTGCGTTAAATGTCACTTTCTGTGAATTTTGGGGGGGGGGGGAATGTTTAAAGAGGAAATTTGAATCAAAAATCTTGGAAAACCTTTTTTAAAAGTTTAATTACAGAAGTCATGCAATTGATGAGATTTTCCAATAGCTTATTATAAAATATTCTTAATTCTTGATGTTGCAAACAATTAAAATATAGTTCAAAAAGTATTTTCTATGCAATCACAATGCCCTGAATGCATATGATCAACTTATACTACCCTTCAAAACCAAGCCTACCTCTGTCGCTGTCAGATGATCGCAGTGACCTGATGGTAAGATCTCATCTTCGGTGCTGGGAGGTTCAAGACCCGATTCCGCCAAAGAACTGTCGTGTAAGCATGTCTGATGTACATTAAATCCGTTGAAGCCAAATGTTTTTCCGCTGGTGTGGTGCAGAATTTTAGGGAGGGGATACCAGCTCAGGTGTCGTCCTTATCACCTAATCGCAGTTCAAAATCACTAGGTCAGCCGAACATAGCCGAAATGTTGCTTTAAAACCCGGACGTTAATAAGACTAAGCCAAACTAAACTGTTCTATATTGCATTCTATCCTTCATCGTATTAATTTCCTTTGCGCTGTTGAAATTTTACTGTCTAGGAATTCTATCTGTATTAGACATCCGAGTCTGACAATCTCAACATCATTCGATGCCCAAATGGCTTCCAAAATTCCTTGCCTAAAATGCTAAGATTCAAATACCCATATTCAATTTTATTTTTCATCGAAATTCTCAGAAAAAGAACAAGCAGTGACAGACCCTTGTTTTTTCTAGCAGCAAGATTCACCTTGTATTCAATCTCCTTTTCTCAAGTGCATAAACAGATATCACCAAATCGCCTATCAGGACTCATTCATCAGTAATCATGGAGTGTTGAATGTAGGCGATATTTTGCCAATTTTGGTTGTGTTTGGCGATCTTGCTCTTTATGACTTCTGCGCGTGGTTTGCTTCGCCGCCTGCCAATATGTTGCGTGAGCTTCTATTGATATATTGCAAGATTGCAGCGGCCCTATGTTTTTAAGTAACTTTTTGATAATAAATATTTTTAGTCCAGGTGTCTAACTCTTGAGTATCTTTTATTTTAATCTGAAATATTACTAAAATATAACATGGAGAATAATTGAATATCAATCACAATTAATAAAAGATTGTCAATAATATTCTTATGATATTTTCACGATATTGTGCGGGATTCAGAATGCCAAATAATGAGATGCTCACTTATACGGCTTATTGGCTCCTTTTTTTTTTTTTTTTCGACAATAAGTCACCAAAAATGCATTTTTATGATCTTGTGATTTGTTGCCAGAAAACAGTGATTTGTGCCATAAAGTAGAGCAACGAGCCAAAAGTTACAGTTTATCGCCAATAGGCAGTTTCCTGAGGTAGAGCCCCAAAAGAAGACCCAAATAACATTGTAGATATTTCGTACAACATATAGGGCTAACAGAATACACTTTAAATACATTCAAAAAGTCACGAGTTTAATAAAATCCTTTTAATAGGTAAAAAATTATACTTCTCTTGCGAATGTTCTTAAAGTTTTGAATTTATGGTTTTTCTATCAAAAAAATAATAATAACGTTTACGCTTTTTGTTTCTCAGTACCTCCTAGATTTAAAGAACCATATCAAACCAAGACAGTAGTTGAAGGATCGGACATAAACGTAAGCTGCAGTGCTGTAGGTGACCCACCCATAATTATCAAATGGATGAAAAACAAAGCAATACTGGATGCTAAGAAAAATTCCAGGTGTGTAATGCATTTCTTAATTCATTGAATTTGTGTTAGTGAATTCTCAGAGCAATTCACAAAATACAACATCCGTATGTTGTAACTTGAAAACTTAACATAACTTTAAACCTGATAGAACACAAACATGGAACTTGTCAATTGTTACAGTGACCAAAAGTTGCCAAGCAAAACATTTCGCCAATTTGGCGATTTTAATCATCAAACTATATAGCATGTGATTCGTACGTGATTTGATATTATATATATATAGATATATATATATATATGCACTTGAGTATATTTTTATAATTTGGTGAATTTTTTTCTTGGCGCTTTTTGGTCACCGTTAAAAAAAATCCAGTACGAAATTTATATAATTGGTATTTTTTCCTTACCTCAACACAATAGCAAAGATGCTAATATTTGACTACTATTTATAGTACATTGTTGCCAATATTTAACTTCAACATAGTACTTAGTGATTAACGACTTTTGTAGCCAAAAATCCCATATCAATCAATCAATAGTACTTTGTGATACTGGCGCCAATCTTTCAGCTTGACAACAATTAGTACTACTTTTACTTAGAACTAGCTCTAATACACAAAATTCGGCAACCTCGTATATTTCCGTGCTTGGCGATAATTGATGCCGATATTTCAATTCGGCTATTGTAGATTCCATACTTGATTGGAACCAGGAGTAAAGCAGAAATGTTTGGCATGAATGTTTATTATATTTACAATTTATGCTGCGTTTCTTAATTAATATCGAGAGCCAGTATTTAAGCTTAGCGACAGCTGTTGCTGCACTAAAGAGAAAGTACCATAAAAACGAAATATATTGTATAATGGAAAGTGGAAAAAATTAATGGAAACAGTTTGAGTTAAATTATCAAATCATTTCCAATTATTTTATGCAATCTGTGAGATTAAATTCATAAATTCATTGCTTTAAAAAGTATCTGCTTGAGTACTTGTTGGTTGTAACGGCTACCAACGGCGCTAAGAAAAAATTTCGCCAATTTGGCAAACATTTTTATAATCTAATATATTATTATATAAACGTATATTATCAAATATACGTTTTCCTTATGAGCAAAGCCGATTTTGTATCTATAATTTCTTTTTTGCTCCTTTATGTTAGAAGCACGCTCATGAATTTGCAATGTCAATTTGGTTTTGGCGCTACATTTGGCGAGTTTTGGCTCTTTCACCATTAATTAATAAGTACCAAAGTATAACAACAATGTATGTAATTGCAATGATAATTTATAGTAATTGTTTTTCGAAAGGTATTCCATAAAAGAAATATCTGCCAAGCTGCAAACGATGTCTGAGCTTCGGGTCGCAAATTCATTCCGGAATGACACAGGCATCTATACTTGCTCAGCAACCAGTGATATTGGCGCCGACGAAGCTGTTATAAAACTGATCGTACAAGGTTTGTTTATTATTTACATTCAAATTAAAATGAATCTTCTTTTGAATTTTTCGTATACTTGCCCACGAGTATATAACTTATAATTTATGGCTGGAAGCGATTTGATCGAGGTGTTATATAATTGAACATTTTAATACGACATCAAAAAAATCAAGAAAAAGTATCAATAATTACCGTTTCAAAAAATGTGTGTATTATTTTGTTTTAGGTGCTTGTATATTAATTGCATGCCATTGACGAAATTTTAACCATATGCCATTAACGAATTTTTGGTTTCACCGCATGCCATTAGTGAACTTTTGGCTTAATCGCATGCCAATGACGAATTTTAGGCATTAACTGCATGCAATTGGTGGACTTTTGATTTAACTCCATGCCATTGGCGAACTTTTGACATTAACCGTATGCCATTGTGTGTTAAGTCAAAAGTAAACGGCATGCCATTAACTACCTGTCAAAGACGAACATAGTGTATACACTATCATGCCATATTAGGAGATTTTTTTGGAGATTTGACATATTTGGAGAAGACAATTTGTTCCATTTTTCTAGTTTGAATTTTCGTGTGATAACATCCAAAATAAAAATCCTGAAAAAGGTTTTTACGCCAAGTTAAGATTAAAAAATTATCAACTTTTTTATAAAATTTCATTATTTTTTATTTCTACAAAAATAATTTAAATTAAATTTTTAACGCAAAATATTATATTTTGTCAACCAAATCTTGTAACTCTGCCTTCATTGAAAAAAAGTTATGAATATTAATAAGCATAATGAATACAAATAAACGAAACATAACCAGCAATGTTTCATTTCACGAACGAGGCCTAATTATAAAAAATAATAGGAGAAATTTGCAGATTAACAACGCAAAGAAACGCTTAAAGTTCGGTTAGAAAATAACAACCGTTCCTTTTATTTTTATGAAAACATGAATGCCTTGAGAGATACGATACGATTACGATACAAATAGTATATCGATACGCAACACGCAATATTTCCAGCAATTCAGCCGATTGCCAAAGAAAGTGTCAAAAAAATCTTAGATATATATTGCTTTTTTGCGTAATTTTATATTTCGGAGGAGAAAGCAAAACTTCTAAATAAAATTTTATTTGGTTTAGTTAGAAAATTGATTATCAAGATATTTAGTATTCTTCAATTGTTGTATATTTCATATATTGGATCACTTTAATTTTGTAAGATTTTTAAAGATTCGCTTTTTTTTTCCATAATAAATTATTTCTTTCTTAACCATTTAGAAAATATTTTTCTCTAATGTAAATTTCTATTATAAAAAATATGACTGAAATCTATTTTAATGTACGTCTGCATATACCGAATCTAGTTCCAAAAAGTAAGATGGCTGCTTTGGTAAATAATACAGTGATACAGTCACATTTAAATATTAAAAAATTTCGAATTTTATTAAAAAATATCAATACATGATCTTCTTTATTTTTAATCTTTAAATTTCTTTAACTTCCAAAGTCTATTTTATTCACCTTTATGGATAACAATTCTCTGACTTTTGAATTGTGGTAAAAAATTCTT
Organism: Argiope aurantia; assembly: GCA_026543865.1. Lineage (NCBI taxonomy): Eukaryota > Metazoa > Arthropoda > Arachnida > Araneae > Araneidae > Argiope > Argiope aurantia. The sequence continues at coordinate 16,278 of JAPMOR010114987.1, forward strand.
TTTTTAAGATTACACCAATCTTTTTAATGGAGAAGTTTATCAGAGATGCTTGGAGCATCTTAAAAACATGCCAGACAGAATTTTTTTTTTATTAACTTCAAAAACATTTTCCTCGTGAGTGGAACTTAGTAACTTCAATAAACTACTAAAAGCAAGTAGAGAAAAGGTAAGAGAATTTAGCAGAGAAGATATGCGAGATTTTAACGAAGTTGAGGTACGAGAATTTAGCATGGAAGTATGAAAATTTGGAAAAGAAAAGGTAACAATATTTAGCAAACAGGAGGTACAAAAAGAAAGAAGATAAAATAAATATCTGCCAATAGTAGTTTCACTTCTAATGACAATCTTCTTAAAACCAAAAATTCCTTTGGAAGAAACTGTATTCACATTCTTTTCATTTTTCAGTAATCAATGGTTATAGAAATACGAAGGTGGCCGTAGAATCACGCAAAAAAAATGAAAATACTCGAAAAATTCTGTTAAAATAAAAACTTTATCATAATCATATATAAAAGCAAACAATTTTTAAAAATTCGAAAGCAGACGATTTTATTACAATAATAAACTGAAAAATTCGTTCAATAACAAGTGAAAAATAAAATAAAATAATCTTTTCGGAATTCGTTTTGAAAACAGAAACCAAAATATTCATACTATATGTAAAATAATCTTTTAAAAAAAATGTTCACATATTAGTTTAATTTTTGCATCAGTAATCACTCGATAATTATTTTTGATTTTCACATTTCTTAAAATCCTGTGTAGTTGATGTAAAGTAACTAATGCAACTTCTTTTAACTTGATTGTTTTGATGTTGTTTTCACCTTTATTGTTTACATATCGGCAAAAAATTCAAGAAAACATTAAAGTAGGTTTTAACAAGTAATAGAAGCTTAATTTTAAAGGATAGCTATATTTATTTAATAGAAAAACTATAATTTTTTTATAATACTAGCTTAGTTTTAAAAAATAATTTGATATTTCGTGAGCTAATCTCTTTACTAAGTTAATGTACCTTACAAGTAATGCATCCATTTGAGTGATTGAGTTCATATGACTCACGCATGCTTCAAGTGATACCAATAACTCTTTTTTCCCATAAATCAACGATGACACGTAGTGTCTATATAAATATATAATAAGTGGTAAATGTGGCCTACCAAACAAAATTAACTAGTTGGCCTTATATTTATGACACGTTTTCTTTTTTTTATTAATAACTTATCACTATGTGGTGAGTTATTTGATGACGAATCATCGGATTCAGGCTGAAACCCTAGAATTGATCATCTTTTTCATCTGATAAGATACCCTACATAAATATCTTGCTGTTATAATTAGTATTGCTATTCTTTCTTTATTTATTTATTATTTTATTCTTTCTCGTATTTCTTTAAAAAATATACAAAGGTGTCTGTTTTTATTTTGGCCCAATATCTAATTTCTAAAGCGTTATAGATATGCATAAATTTCCAATCAGTAAAATGCTAAAAACGAATGAAAGAATTATAATACATGTTGTTTAAGTCAATAATTATATTTCTCAAAAAGTTATAAATTTAGTATTTTAAGCAGTTCTTTGACCCTATCAATCATATTTAGAAAAATTTTCTTGACTCTAAAACATTTGAAACAAAAAAATCTACTCTTTTACGATTAAAATTGATCGAGTTATGATTTGCTGAAAATTAATATTTTAGACGAAATTCAGAACAGATAGGTTCAATGCATCGATAGAGATTTAAAGGGGTGGTTCGCATATTAAAATTATACATCGTTCTGTTACTTAAAATGATTCTGCATGTTACCCTCATTTAGGATAAATATCTATAACTCGGGCAATTTTAGTCAAAGAACAGAGGATAAATTTTGTGTGGTATGTTTCAAAGTGTAAACAATTTTTTAATAAACAAGACTAATAAAACAGAAAAGACCATATAAAGAGTTAAAATTCGCCATTTTATCAGAAATACTTTTATTGGCTCAAACAACATAAAATATAATTATTTCTGCTAATTAAGACGTTTTACCAATTGCTACTTTATGTCTATATATAATGTTTTATAGGGCGTCGATAAGGGAGAGCATCTAACATTTAAAATTACATATTGAATTAAATTTGTGGTATGAATATTTCCATATTTAATTATTTTGCTCTTTACTGTACTTCTAATTGCTAATAAACACTGTGTACACACACGCTTTTTTTTTAATAGCAACTGTATTTTTTTTTCTTGGAGACATTGTGAAACATACTTGCTTTAAGTTTAAAAAAGTTATTTTTGATATCTTTGTCAAAAATAAATTTTTTAAATGCATATTAAAACGCTTTGCTAATATACATAAATAATAAGTTCCTTTGATCCAATAAAACCAAATTTTACCGCTTTTTGTGATATAGCGCTTAACGCGTTAACCCTTTCATTCTTAAGAAAAATCGAGATCAAGTATCTCCAAATAACGGAACATTCTCGATAAGATTCTAGTTCAAAGATAAGAAAATTTCTAACCCCTGCTTTAAAATCATCTAGATGGACGTCTCAAATGAACAAAGTATGTGCCATGGGTATTTAATTTATCACTCTTAACGAAAGGGGGCGTTTCACTGTGATATCCAGGCATCTCGGGCGCTCGCCGTAGTTTTGTTGAACAGGCGCTTGAGATGTTTCAGTATTTATAAAGTTAAAAATATTTTTACTACTTATCGATTTAAGATCGAATGTTATGGTTTACTTACTTTGATTTTAAACGCGTTTTTGTGTTTTTAGGTATACCGGATGCTCCAACAAATGTGACCGTCATGAATATAACGAGCAGGTCTTTCTCCCTTCATTGGGAAGTTCTGGACAATGGCAACAGTCACATCACTGGAAGTATTGTCCAATACCAGACACATTCAGGTATAGTTTAATTATTTAATAGGGGTCTCATTATTGAATTACACTAAACTAATTAATGAGAATAATTTATTTATTGAAACACTGCAAAAATCATATCATAATTGGATCCACTCTTATTAATGTATTCTATTTGTTAACCTATATATCAATGCGCATTTCACGTCCTGGTGATTTTCTATTGAATTTCTAATACTGCTTCCCTGTGTACTTTAATGGTAAGAAAGAGAATTATATCCATAATTCAAACGGTGGCTGAAAGATTATGTCAATAATCCCCAGGTTTGGCACTCATTTGGCCACGAATTTGGTGATTTTGGTGACAAAACTTGAAGTTCCTGAAACTATTGGTTATCGATTAGGTTCGAAGTTACGATATCCTTCTAGAATCTTCTTTTCCCTATCACATAAACTACAAAACGAAGCTGAGTAGCAGTTAATATTGAGTTACTATGAGTAGCAGACAAATTAAGGGATGTGACTGACTCAGAGAAGTCTATCCTGTGATTATTTTTCTGAAAGCATTGTGCTGTTGCGTTTGTTTATTACCGATTTACTGCTTGTATGTCGTTCTTTACTGCAAGTACTGCTTTGTGTATGTCTTGTTCTTTGCTATTGTGAGTTAGCGCTTTCATGCGAAATAAAACATCGTTATCCATTATTGAGCCTGTTGAATTCTGTTCATCCTACAGTCACCAGACGCATTAAGGAAATTTTCTGCAATATTAAACAGTATACTCTCTCTAAAGTCTGTAGCTAAATTCTGAAACACAATAATTAGATATGTGCATACTGTTGGAGAAATGATTTAAATGAAATAAAGATATATTTTAATGCAATTTTTTTTAACAAATATACTACTAAGATATATTACATATTCTCATACATTCCTCCATTCTTATGAATCAAATTTAGAGGAACTTTTAATTCTGTAACATAAGAAATAACCGATGAATAAGTAGACTTTATTTCACTTAAGAAACATTATCTAAATTAAGATTAAAATCAATATACAAAAAATTTTAATTAAAAAAATTACTTTATCATCATGTTTGTTTGAAATAAATTCAGCGGAAAAACAGAAAAACACCATCAGAAGAAATTCATCTTGCAAATTATGAAAAAAAAAAATTGTGTAATAGCATATTTCACATTATTCAAAATTCTTCGCACATTAATAGTTTATACGTCATGCAAAATTGTTTTTATAGCAGAGTAACTAGCCACATTATGCAAAATTATTTGTGTAACAGTATTTTGCACACTATACAAAATTTTATTTTAGGTAGATTTTTTTAATTTATAAAAATATCGTTAAAAAATTATTAATAAATCAAGATTATATTAATAAATATGCTTAATGCGACGAAAAGGTCATGAAAAAAATTGATTTTATTTTTGTCAGTGTCACATTAATGGACTCAAACAGAGCAGAAACAGTTCTTTTTATTTCATCTAGAGAATTTATCCGATTAAAAATAAATGTATATCTAAGAATTTAGAAATTAGTGGTTTATACCCAGTCAGTCTCTGTTTACAGTATAAAACATGTGAAATATATTTATATTTATCAAAAATTTGACAGCATAGCTATCTTTGCATTATTTAAATCAAGTAGAAAAGTACGGATTAAAATTATTTATCCTTTCCTCTTTATCCAATTTAAATGGTAATTAATTTTAAAATCTAAATTATTTTATCCTTTTATCCTTTTGAATACTTAAACATATTTGCATGCATATCCTACCTGTGTAAAAGTTTAGTTGAATAGATAATAATGGATTTCTTATTCCAAGAATATTTATTGATTTAAGGAATTCTAAACATCCATTATTAAATCTTTCTCGTTTTATTATCTTTATTTTTGAGAATATTTTAAAATACTAATTGGAAAGGATTTACTGTGCATATATCACTAAATTACTTTAGCTTTCTCAAACTAAAGCATAATTTTATTTCAAAAAAAAAAAAAAAAAAGGAAAAAGAAAGATTTGAGGGGAGCAAATCGAGATTATTTACTTTAAAATACAGCAGTGTCGCCATCTATTAGCACATTTTTAATCATAAAATGTAAAATATTTGCTCACAGAATTTTTTTAATGATTGAAATTTTGATTAATTTTTGAACTATTTTCATTGTTGCTTTATAAGAGTAATGTAAGGCATTTATTGATTTCTTTTTTTTAATTTGAAAGTGGAAGTAAGAAAAATTTGTCAGTGCATGCGTAATTCCAGTTATTAATTAAATTTCCTTGTGATTTCTACATTTCTTATTTACCTACAAATCAAAGAATTATGAACTTTTTTTAATTTATTTAGTTAAGTAAGAATTTTTATTTCATTTTATACTAATCTAGAATTTTTAATAGATCTTAAAGGAATTCAGCAGATGAGCTCTCTATAAGAAGCGGAATATCACCTTCATCTTTTATGCTTGTAAACACTTTTAATTTCATATTAAATTAAAACAAGGTTTCCAAAAGTTCAAATCGTTTTTCAAAGATACTCTCCAAAAATATAACTTTTTAAAAAACTAAGGTTTTTGCAGCATTTTAAAGTTGAAAATTTACTTCTTAAATGATGTCAATTTAATTATCATTCAATTCTTAATTTTTACCAAAAAAAATTAAGATTTATTTTTTGAGAAAATAATTTTTATTACTGCAATGATAATTAAGCTCTAAATTACAAAAACGATTCAAAATTTCAGTTTATTTTTAAGATTATCAAAATTCTATTAAATTCCTCGTTTCATTGAATCATTTTTCAATCATTACAACCTTGATAAAAGAAGTTTCCTTTCTTTAATAGATTTAACAATAATGAATCTAAAATAGATTTTCACTTGCAAGTAATCTGATATTTCACACTTTTTTAAAATACAAATTTCAATCCAAATGCATTGAATGAACTAATATTCATTTCATCGATAAATTTGGTACCGTAAATTATTTGCTCTTACTTCTTTAAAATTGATGCTTTAAATAATGGGTTGTTGGATATTTGGTTCTTGCTTTAATTTCTATCTACACATTTCTTTTACTTCTAATTACAAAAATTCTGTCATAAATTCTCATTTTAATTTTTTATTTATTATAATTCAGGTTTCTCTCATTTAAGCATTTTGATTTAAGAAAAAGAAATCGAAAGACATTTTTGCTTAATACGAACTTCATTATTTAGAAAAATTTGACTTTATATATATATATATATATTAAATACTTTTCTTGATAGTATTCCAGGAAATTTAGTTTCTTTTTCTAATTGCTTCTCTTTGCTCTCCAAAAAATCATATTTTTCATTTAATAATTAAGATATTGAAAATATTTTGCAACTTTTTCGCTTCTATCTTTTATTTATTTAAAAACTCAAAACTCAATCAAAATGCTTTGTTTTGAAAACTGACTTATGAAAGGGAAATTTATCCTCATACAGATTTCAATTCCCGTTTTATTCGTATTTTTGCGAACTCGAATAACAACGAAGCAGCTGTAAAGTTATGCATTCCTTGTTTATAATTTAGCAAAAAGGAAACAAATCAAAATTGAGATCTAACAAACTGGTCTACAAAGGAGGCTTAGACTTGATAATATTTAATAATAAAAAAAATGTTAAATATTTCGTTATATGGTACAATGTGAGGGCTTTCAACGTGCTGATATATGCTCATCTGTAAACCTTGGTCGATAACTTTTTGCAATATTTCCAACATTCTTTTGTGTCGCCATCTATTGTCGAAATATTAATCTATAAGGTTAATGTTTCTATACCTTACTTTCTAATTAAATACAGCCATTTTAATATGAATTGTCATTAATTTCAATACATTGTATACATTTTTTTTATTAACACATAATTAATAACAGTAAATAATCCATCTTATAGTTATTATTTAATATTTGAGAAAATAAGAAATATATGTTAGATAATGTTTTATTTTTATTTCTCTTTTCTTCCACAAAAAATAATAATACTAATTATGTTGGTGCATAAAGGAATACTTTTGCATTCTTTGAAATCTTAAAATTAGAATTTTTTTTTCTCTCCTTTGCAAATGAAATTATTAGAACATATGGGGTATTCTCTAAAATTTTTATATCCCATATTAACTTAGAAATGGCGAAACTTAATTTGAAAACGATTATCACAAAGTGTTTAATATAATAGAGTGACCACGTGGCACATGGTGATGTAGACTACAGTACTCCCTGCCGTCAATGTCATTAGTTGTGAGTGGAGATTCCTATCTCGGAAAGAGTACAAAATGCAGAGAAAAAATCAAATAGAAAACCATAGAGCGTCTTCGATTTAGTACGAGGGCATATTGTGTACTTTAATACTAGGAAGAGAATGTTTAAAATGTATATATATTTACCCCTATTTACCGAAATGTGATATCACATTGTCAATGTCAGAAATGGTGCAAAGTTCAGAAGAAAAATCAGTTAAAGAAATGTGACTTCACAAGACATGGACTAAAGGTGAAAATGTAATTTCACAGACAAAAAAAATACTCCAATATGCTTTTCCCAACGGTAGTAACTCAAATACTTCGATTGGTACCAAAAAAAAATTTAATGTCTTCTGATAACTATCTTTTTAATATCTTTTCACACGATTTACGGCGTCACAATTTCGGCAATCGCTACCAAATAAGTGTAGGTTTTGTTCTCAATTTTAATGCGGTGCTTTTCCATACTAAATCGTAGATCCTTTATAATTTTGTAATTAATTTTCATCCCCATCTTCTACCGTTTTGAAGACAGATACTCTAACAAAATTATTTGCCGCAAGATGGCGCTTTAATTGATTTCACTATGTAATGCTTTGTCATTTTACTTTATCTAGAGGCCAAGTTTCTATCAATAGTCAACATTCTAGAGTTAAAATAAGGTAGGGTTTCGTGGACGTCCTTTTTTATGTATATATCATGAATATTTTGAATCATCTTAAGTCGTATCTGATTTTTACTCCACGATAGTTTTCAGGTTTTTCGATTCATATTTTTTTAATCTTCGCTTCAGAAGAATGGATGAAGGTTTTTAAGAAGAGAATATTAGAAGAGTTTAAGAGCTTTGAAAATTGTAGCGAAAATCGTCCAGTGATTGCAGTGAATACTTCAAACTAGTTGTATGATGGAAAATAAAGTTTAATTCCGTAAATTTATCAGAACACACGAAACACCAGTAATAAAAATGTAGCAATTTTTACACAAGAACAACAGTTGTAGAAATTTAAACACAAGAGCAAATCATTAATCAAATATTAACAGCATTCTTAATATTATTCTTAATATTATATACCTGTTCTTACTATGAACAAAATTACGATGTGTGATTAACTTGTTTGAGTACTTAGAATTTATATACCCTAGTAACATGCGAATATTGCACAATATTGTATGACCATTAATATTTGCAATATTGTATAATATTGTGAAATATTTATTAAGGTCATATAATACCGAACAATATTGTGCAATAAACTGTGCTACCTGGACAGTTTCCAACAGACCGTGATGCCACAGGCATTTTTAGGAAAAATCAGTAGATTTCAGCTCCTAAGAAAAGCGGCCTATATTTTTTGTATTTTCTAGAAAGAACTATTTATTATGTCAATACATTTGTCACGAAGTTGCCAAATAGTCGCCAATTTTGTTGCCAAGGTCGAATGTTATTGTATTGGCAGCAGTAAAAAATATACAAATTTCTCTTTCCTACGATATTATTATCATGACCGGGAAATATTACAGATATTAATAATATTACAGATTCGTAATGTTGTCGCTCTTTTACTACTAATGGCTTAATGTGAGTCGTTTCTTTTACACGCAGACACTGAATGGAATGGCCAAACGTCTCAACTAATCGTTTCTAGTGCCGAAACTGTTGCCACATTGCGAGGATTAACTCCTGTCACCACTTATTACGTGAGAATCATAGCAGAAAATTCATTGGGTAAAAGCAAACCTAGTGAAGTACTTGAAGTATCGACGGAAGAAGAAGGTAACAAATTTTTGTCAATGAATCTTAAAATTCTTTTATTAAATTCTTATTCTTTTATAATGATATTACATGACGACATCAGGGAATATATCGCATGAATGTTTCATTTAAATGTCAAGTTTCAATGGATTTGTAACACTCTATCATTCCCTCAATTTAGCCATTTTGCCAATTTTTCCAACTTTCATTTTATTTCAAAACTTATGATGTCACGTCATAGATGATTATTTTTCTCCCGCCTCTGCCTTCCATCCATCTAATAAGAGAAAAATCTCAAAAATTCTAATTTTATTTCACATTCATTATTGGAAAAAATCTTGACAGTATTCTATGCAGTTACTCTACCTACTTCGCAATTTGTATTTAATTTCAAAGAATTTCATGACTTCTAGAAATTTACTCAAGATTTACACAAACCAGCCTTCCACTTTCGATCGGTACTGAAATATGAAATTTTGACAGAAACTCTAACCTCAGAAAGCAAAGCAAGTTCTCTAATTTGATTCACAAATTAATTTCTCCTTTATGTAAATTTAACAAAAAAAATAATTGATTAAAGTAACTAAATTAATATTGCTTATTTGGTGCGCGAACACATGCTAAAGATGTTTTTTGCTTCTGAAGGTAGAAAAGTCTATAAATTTAATAATATACATCTCACATATGTTCTTTTAATTCAATTGTAGTGTAAATGATTTGAAATATTTTTTCTCTCAAGCAATAGTATATATTTCTAACAGATATACACTAAATTGCCAGAAAAAGTGGTACACTAATCTTATATCGTGTAGAGCCCTCACGATCACGCAGAAGGCGTAGCATGGATTCAACTAATTTGTGAAGATATTCTGAAGACAGTTCACACCATGATTCCTACAGGGAAGTCCACAAAGCCATGGCTGTGCGAGGTGGTGGAGATCCCTTAAAGACAGTACGTTACAAAATATCCCAGATATGCTCGATAATGTTCATGTCAGGGGAATTAGGCGGCCGAGAGAGGGAACGAAATTCAGAAGAGTGCTCCTCAAGACACTCGGTAGCTACTGTGGACCTGTGGAATGGCTCATTATCTTGTTGTAATTATCCACGTTCGTCGGAAGCCACCCAGGAAACGAATGGATGCAGGTGCTCAGAAAGGATGTTAACATACCGCTGACCTGTCATGGTCGAGTCTAGACGTATTAACGGTCCCATTTCATACTAACTGCACACACTCCAGAGAGCTCCCACCAACTTCAACAGATCTTTGTAGGCATGAGGGATCCATGGATTCATGAGGTTTACTTCACCCCTGTACAGGGCTATCAACCCGATATAATTGGAAACGTGATTTATCAGAAGAGACGGCGTTTTTCTAATCATTAGGAGTCCAATAACGGTGTTGGCGAGCCCAGGCAAGGCGCAGAGTTTGTGCAGCTGAGTCAACAATGGTACATGAGATGGTCTGCAGCTGCGAAAGCCCATATCAAATAGGATACGCTGCACAATCAGTGTACGCTGACATTTGTTGATGGGTCTACATTCAAATCCGCATCAGTTTGAGTAAGTGTTTAACGTCTATTACATTTAACGATTCTTTTCAACCGTCGAAGATCCCATTCTGTCAAAGTCTTTTCCGGCAGGTGTTGTGGGAGAATTTGAAGTCTTACCGGAAAACTGATATTCGCGGTACACCCTTGAAATGGTCGTACCCGAAAATCCACTTTATTGCTACTTCGGAAATGCCTGTGCCCCATCTCTCGAGCGCCGACGATTAGTCCCCGTTGAAAATCACTTAAATCTTGATAACCTGCCATTGTAACAGCAAGAATTGATGTAATAACCTCCACAGACACCTGTTGTCTTATATATGTACTGCCGACCGCATCTGGTTACGCCGATTGGTTGAACATCTCCATTATTTGCATAGAACGCGCTATTCCAGCTTTTCTGGCTCTTCCGTGTAAGTTATCAAGTATAAAAATGAATATGATAATATATAGCGCAAGCACAGACTCAAGAAATAAGTCTTTTGCAGGCAGATACATTGTAACACCTACTAGAACACATATATTGTACAGTATTGTCTGATAATAAACATTCGCAATATTTTATAATATTATTGAATATTGAACAATACATTATCACACAATATTGTGCAACAAATTGTGCTATCTAGGTATAGAGCTCCTCTTTATATCTATTTAATCAAGGATAATTTTTGCCGTCATTCTTTATTTGTTTTTTGTCACGTATTAACTTGTCTTAATTAATAATACTGATTGCCAAGCATGTAACTTTGTATCATGCACTCTGCTTGTATTAAAATTTGTCATGATAATTTTCTATAGCACCCTCCGGAAGTCCAACAGAAGTGCACGTTCATTCAACTGGAGCTCAGTCGATGAAGGTCATGTGGAAAGTAATTAAACTTGCATTATCCATTCTTTATCCTTTCCCTTAAATATCGTTCATTACTTTTATCGGTTTATTTCATTAAAATGATTGTATTGGGCCAAAAATATCTTATTTTCTGTAAAGAGATCAGTTATTAATGACCATAGAAAAGTAATTCAGTTACATTATCTGCTCCTTTTAACTTAAAAGTAATTATAAGGTGTATGCGTTTAAATCCTAGGATATTATATGAAATTGGATATCAACAAAATCTTTACTTTAATAAAGCTATTAGATATAAAATTAATTTATTCACAGTTTACATTATTACAATTACACAGAAGAATACAAAATTCATTGTAAAAAATGGTTGAAGAGATCGAAAATACAAGGAAATATAAAATTTAATGCTGAGATTACAAATATTCTTTTTTTCTCACAAGAATGTCGATAATCAAATAATCCATACTTTATGAGACGTGTTAATTCCAAATGGTAAAACATTTGAGTTATTGAAACTGGGGAAATAATGCATTGTCCAAGCATTAAGTACAGTCACATATAGATCTTTCATCCGTTATGGACACACATTTTACATATTTTCGCGCATCTTTAACTTTTTTTCTGCTTTGCACTTTCGGTCAGATATTCCTATATGATTCTGAAATATTATTTATTTTTAGCTATTTTCCTTAATAATTTGAATGCTGAGTCTTTTATAGATGCGTTGTGCGCCTTCGGAATGCTAGTGCAGGATTGAAACAAAACAGAAAAAAATTGGTTAATAATTCTTTGCAATTTTGTGCAGTACATTATTATAGAAGCTGATTTTATTATTTACCTGCTTCTAATCTTATAAGAGCATCTTATTCTGCCTCAGTCAGTATATATACATTATTTAAAACAGTTATTTATATTTTACAAGTCTCCGCCAAAATAAACAAGAAATGAAACCATCAACGGTGAGAAAAATAATTCTTTGCAAATTTGTGCAGTACTAGCTTTATTATAAAATCTGATTATACCATTATTAACCTGATTCAAATTATATAACAGCATATATTTCTATGGAAATTTACATGTACAAATAAATAGTAATTAAAGTTACATTTTACGAGTCTCTTCCAGAAGAAACAAGAAATGAAACCATCAACGGTGAGAAAAATAATTCCTTGCAAATTTGTGCAGTACTAGCTTTATTATAAAATCTGATTATACCATTATTAACCTGATTCAAATTATATAACAGCATATATTTCTATTGAAATTTACATGTACAAATAAATAGTAATTAAAGTTACATTTTACGAGTCTCCTCCAAAAGAAACAAGAAATGAAACCATCAACGGTGAGAAAAATAATTCCTTCTAAATTTGTGCAGTACTAGCTTTATTATAAAAGCTGATTATACCATTATTAACCTGATTCAAATTATATAACAGCATATATTTCTATTGAAATTTACATGTACAAATAAATAGTAATTAAAGTTACATTTTACGAGTCTCTTCCAAAAGAAACAAGAAATGTAGCCATCAAAGTCTAAAATAACAGTTTACCAGTCTTATTATACAAGCAGATTATATTATTAACCTACTGCTGAATATTTTACTCTGTTGCAATTTGCAAGTATCAATTATTGAAAGGGGATCATGTATATTAGGTTTCTACAAAAAAAATGTAAGTATAATCTTAGAATAGAATGAAAATTCATTCAGTTTTGAGCAATACCAGCCTTGTTATAAAAACTGATTATACCATTATTAACCTGCTTCTAACTTTAAACGGGCCGCGGTGGCCTGGTGGTAAGGTCTCGGCTTCGGAACCGGAGGGTTTCAGGTTCGAGACCCGATTTCACCGAAGGACCGTCGTGTAAGGGGGTCTGTTGCATGTTAAATCCGTCATGACCAAATGTCCTCCCGCTGGTGTGGTGTGGTGTGGAGAGGGGGGGTGCCAGCTCAAGTGTCGTCCTCGTCATCTGACCGCGGTTCAAAATTACAAGGTCCGTCCCAAAATAGCCCTAGTGTTGCTTTAGAATGGGACGTTAATATAACTAAACTAAACTAACTTTATAATAGCACCTTATTCTGTTTAAATTGGCATGAATAATTAATTGATATTACTTAATTACATTTTACGACTTTCTTCCAAAAGAAACAAGTAATGTAACCATCAAAGGCCAGAACAATAATTTTTGCAATTTTTTACTGTACCAGTCTTATAAAAACTATTTATACTGTCTTATAAATCTGAAATTATTGTATAAAAGTATTTTTTCTGCAGTATGCATGTTTAAGTGAATTAAAATGAGTTTATATTTTTTACCAGCCTCCTCCAGAAGAGACAAGGAATGGAGTCATCAAAGGCTACTACGTTGGGTATAAAATGTCATCAGGAGAGGACACCTATACTTTCAAACAAGTGGAAAAGTCAGCAAATGAGCAACAATCCACATACATAACTGGTCTTCAGCCTTTTACTGAATATGACATCGTAATTAAAGCTTACAACTCAGCTGGAGCTGGTCCCGAGTCGCTTCAAATAATGGGAAAGACTTTGGAAACAGGTATTGATTCATCACATTTTGTTTCAATAATTTGAATAATTTGCCATTGATTTGCTCTTTGTCAAGTTTTTTGCAACCCTTATCCATCCGATAGCACGACCGTATTCTGTTAATTGCTTATGGTGCAACACTTGCAGCTTGATTGCTATGTGTATCTCACATATTTATTTATTTATTTTCAATTGAAAATGCCAATATATGTTAAATGGGAATGTTTATGCGTTGTATAATCAGTGTCTGGAATTGAATTTCAATTTCAGAATGCACTATATATTTCATTGTATGTTCACACCTTCACTGTTATTCCTCTAACCTAATCTGAAACACAAATAATAATATATCATGTGTGTGTGTGTAAACTATTATTTTAACTGTTTTATAAGCACTTAAATAGACTAAACTCACATAAGTGGAGTTTAGTTTTAACTAATACTATAAACACCGAAACGAAAATGTTTAAAAGGAAAGTTTACTAAGTTTTCTTGTACTTCTTAGCTCCTCCAACTTCTCCAATAGTTCAGATTTTATCGACAACTTCTTCCTCAATCGAATTTAAATGGGAAAAAGATGCCAAGGATAAATCGGCTATTACAGGTAAATCTTTTTTTGTGACGTTGTTGTAATTAAAGTTTATTGCCTACAAGTCAACAGAAATAACATACTCACAGACTAATTGCATATCGTAGTAGAACACATATATGGTACAATATTGTGCGATATTAAACAATATTGAATAATATTGTTGAATACTGAATAATATAATATTGCACAATATTTCACTGAAACATATAAAATCATTGAATGAAATTAATTTCCCAATTACTTTTTAAAAAACAGTTAGTAGTGATCACATTAAGCCATGAAAATATAGTCTCATCATTTCGAAAAATACAGAGGGAAAAATTTGCCATCGCTACGGTCATCAGTCACATTTTTTATTTGCAGTACCTTGTTCCTGTATTATTAATGCAGAGTTTTATACTAGTCACCTTTGGCGACCAGTATTTTCACCCAGATTATAGACATTTTAGGCTGCTGAATGATTAATATAGAGTTCCTTCTTCTTTTTTTATAGACATTTTAGACTGCTCAATGATTAATATGGAGTTCCTTCTTTTTTTTTATTTCATACGATTGAAAAATAGGAATTCAATTTAATCATTTTAAGGCAAATTAAAAACTGTATATATTACAAAATAAAAGCGGAAATGAAAATCTTACTTCGAAATTATTGGATAATTTTCGAATTTAATATTTTGGTGGATCAGTTTGAATTTCATCATAACATTTAAAAACATTGTTCCCAATTGTCTAACAAGTTGAATTTTAAAAAATATCATTAAAAACGGGAGAAAAAATTGTGCGAAAATCGATCTGACATCGTTAAAAAGGTATTTTTTTAGTCTTAAGATAATTTTGAAGTCATTTTTTTATTAGTTTTGTTGTTTCCAAAGGCCTGATAATTGTTTCGGAAGATATGAACATAAATTTCCATAGGCAAACCTACTTTTCCAACAGTAAATTTACTTTTGAGCTCAATTGAACTTTCTGTTTGAAGTCTACTTCTTGAATTCTTTTATATCTCTTTCTTCTGACAGCACATCGACTTTACGGTGATATGGCAACCTCCTCTAAAACATTTCTAATAATATTTTGCAGTTCCATTAACTAGTTAGACAAAGCGTTCGAATCAATGCAATTGTAAAAACGAAGCAATCAGAAATTAGAATAAGGGTTTGTTTACAATTGACTGTTGCCATTCGATAATAAGTAATAATAGCAATTTATGTACCACGTAATTAGTATTAAATATATATAGCTTCTAGATCTTTCTAGATCTCCCTGCAAATTACTAAAAAGTTATTCCGAATCAATCTGTGCATTTTATTTATTCAAACGATAATTTTATTTTTAATTTTTCAAATAATTTAATAACAAATTATATATATATATGCAAATACTAACATATTTGTATTTTTAACAGAATACATGCTGCACTACAAATCAGATAATGGAGATTGGGAACAACTGCGTCTAAGTAACAAACAGGACCATTATTCGCTTGATGGTCTAAAGTGCGGTACGCGGTATCATATGTACATGACTGCTTCGAACAGTCTGGGAACTGGTGAACCAAGTGAACAAGTAACAGCTCGGACTCTCGGAGCAGGTAAAAGTTTATATCATATTATTCTTACTAGGAATTTTTCTTTAGTATCCGCCAAGCTATCTCGCCAATATTTGTCTATTACTTATGCCTATTATTTATGCTATGTTGTCACCATAGTTTGGCGATAATGCAGTTTTTGTTAATAACTGCTGCCTATGCGATGGGTATTTTGCACTTGGTGACAGCATTAACATGCTAAAATCTAGCCTCATCAATTCTGGTATCAAGATTACGTACCTAATTTCCTGTATCCTCCTCGTTCAATTTTAAATTATCGTGTTCACCAACATAATTCCAAAATTATTTTTTGGATTTGGATATTTAAAAAATGTGGATATGTACCTGGATGTCTTTAAAATTTCAAGATAATCAAAACTGGATATTGAAGGATTGGATATTGGTCACATTACTTTCTCTTAGGGTGCTTTATATCCAAATATGTTTCATTCTCACATTTTCGAAGCTTTTTTCGTAAAATTTCTTGAAGACTTATTGTTCTTATATATGAAAATCTGCTAATGTTGTTTATAGTAATCTGGTATTTCCACAACAGAAGACAAAATAAAGTCATTCTTCAGTAATAAAGTCATACCTACATAAAGTCTATATAAAGTCATACCTACTGTCAATGACAGCTTCATTTGGCAATAATAATAATAATAATAATAAACAAAGATTATTGTATACATAGATTGATTATGAAGACACTAAATATTCTCTGCTTAGACTTTATTTAACTGCAATATATATCAACCTTGACTCACAGATTCAGAATACTATAACGTGATATCCAGCGAGTTTTTATACATTCTCCAGTGATCGAATATAGACTAAAAGGCTCTAGCTAACCAAAGCTTTTATAATTTTTGGCAATGCTGCTATATTGAATTTCAATTATTATGGACCTTTATAGAATACATCTTAAACATAATGAATTCTTAGATTTAAAAAAAACGTATGACGGTATCAAATCTGATGAGTTAGGTGGCCAACGACTCGGAACTGTCGACTTAAATTGAACATGTCATCATTAATAACTTGCTGAATGACTTAGTCTTCATTTTCCAATTTTTTTTTTCAAAAATGGAATGAATATATTAGCTTAATGAGATAATCCAAATAACCTTTTTTTCATACGATTATTATAATTTCAGCCGTAGTGAATTAATCAGAATTTTTTATTTAAATTTTATATAAAAGAAAATTTCTATTATGGACTAAATTAGTATAAAATTACGTAAAAAACTAATTAATAATAATGGTTTTTCTTTCATATTCCATATTATCGAAATTAATTATAAAGTTTTATTTCACAACATTGTTAATTTTTAGAACTGATAGATGTCGCAGTGTACGGCATAATGGAGGTTTAACGTTACGATTGCACTTGTAATCATATGATTTTCAAAAGTAAATTCCTTAGATTTTTCTTTATTAATATGAAAAGTTTGTATGTATTAGGTGTCTTGCAGTAATTTGCTTGATTTAAAGGCATTGCAACACATTTGCTTTTTCGAGCTACAATTCCTCAAACGCTGTCAAATGTATAGCGGGGGACTGATTATCGCTTGTACATACTAAAGCAAATCAAAGAATCTTAAGTTGAATTGGTTAATTTTAACAGTTCAAATATGCGTAATTTTTTTTAATTTATCTTATTTTGTATTATATAGTTTTTATGATTTCTCGGACACTGCATTATAATATGATGGTGAAAAACTTTGTATTCAATTGATTTTCAATATCGTAAACGTATAATATAATGTTATAAATAAAAAAAATTGGCGACTTTAAATTAAATGATATAACTTGAAAAAGCAGAATTCGCATTTTTCTTGAGTGAAGATATTAATTCAGTGAAGACAGCAACTACTCTGTTTAAGAAGAAATTGAAATCATTTATGTTTTTCTACTATTCTGTTTTCGGCAATTTTTTTTCTGAAGATTTAGCAGATAAAAGGCAACAAGTTGATGCATGCTGGAATTTGATATTCAACAACAAATAACATTATTAGATAATTAAAATAAAATAGAATAAATACACTTAACAAAATCACCTTGGTGTAAAGCAATTTCAGTAGCCAAATTTATGAAAAGGATCAAAATTAAATTTTTGGCTTTGCTTCTTATGCATGTATATAAATAGCGAAAAATTGTAAAATATGTCGCTTGGAAAATTGTTGAAGCAATATTCACTAACTTGGGGTTCCCCAACTTTTTC
The DNA here is from genome assembly GCA_026543865.1 of Argiope aurantia. Lineage (NCBI taxonomy): Eukaryota > Metazoa > Arthropoda > Arachnida > Araneae > Araneidae > Argiope > Argiope aurantia. Next base: position 34,513 of record JAPMOR010114987.1, read on the forward strand.
TCAAATCCACTTAATCCAAGATGGAATTAATTTTTTTTTTCCAAAAGAAATAGTACACACTCTTTTCGAAAGGGGATTTATAGATCTGAGCTCTTTCTTTAAATAGTTATAGATTTTTTTAAAAGCATGCATTATTAAATATAATAATTGTTTACGCAAATGATAATGAACTTCTTTGAAATTAATGCGTTCACGAAATTAATTAAACTTTCAGAGCAAAAAAAAGAGCATCTAATTCGATATCCACGGTTTGAGTAGACACGAATTACTTATTTATATATTGCGCTTTTTTTTTTTTTGTATTGCTGCTGCTTTGTGGCTGGGTAAAGATTTCAAACTCTCATTATATTTGTAAATTGCAGAAAGTTATTTATACATTTAAAATTTCATGTCCTATCAAAACTTGACTCACGAACTTACCGATCGATTTTGTACTACATTTTAAGGACACTTGTTTTAGTTGAATCTTCCAAATGCAATGGAATTAATTAATTTTAAGCAGCTTTTATCGTCAGTTTTTTCCCCTTTGCTTTTACTTTTGCTTTTGCTTTTTCCCCTTTGCTTTTGCTTCATTCATAATTGCATCCATTGCATCTTCTTTATTATAGCTCCTATGTCGCCACATGAATCCTCATTTCTTCAGCCGAACACGACTTCTGTGACCTTGAACCTAGGTGCCTGGCAAAGTGGAGGCTGTCCCATTCGTCATTTTGTTGTCCAGTATCGTCCGAAGTACTTGAATGCATGGACTACACTCACGGATAAACTGGACATGCCCAGAGATCTCTATGTCATCAGAAGCCTTTCACCTGATCGAGATTACGTTGTCTTAGTAACAGCTCACAGTGAGGCTGGATTAACTCAAGCCGAATACTTAGTTCGAACGTTACCGGTCTCAGCTATAGGTATATAAGTTCGATACAAACAGAATGCCAATTCTACGATTTCGTAGAAAATGTTTTTAAAAATATATAAATTGTGTTCAATTTCATTACAAGAAATCTATTCCAGTTTTCCCTTGCAGAATTTTTATGAATGTTTTCACTTAAATGTTAATGTTGCTGAAATTTAAGAGAGCTGTTAAAGTTGCTGAAATTTAAGAGAGCTGTTAAAGTTGCTGAAATTTAAGAGAGCTGTTAAAGTTGCTGAAACTTAAATTTTATGTATATGTTATTTTATAATAGTTTCATCAAATTTATAAAAACATATGGAATTCCTTTAACAGAATTAACAGGAAATAAGAACATCCTATTCATTTAAAAATATTACAAAGATATCTATAACTTATATATTATTTGAAATTATTTTAGTTTCGCGTTTACTTATATACAAAAAATAACTAAAGGTACATTGTTTTAAATTTATTATTTTACATTTTATTTATCTCCCCTTTTATAAAGTTACAAATATATAGTAAACTTATTATCATTTTTATGCAGTTATTTCCTTACAAAATGACTCAGTATTTGAATTTTCATCACATATAGAGTTTCTGTTATACGAACCATAAGCATTTTCATGAATACGGTCGTGCTTCTTTACAAAGTGCTTCTTTCATATATAATGTTTCTTTTACATGCTGTACATTTAATAGTGCTTCTTTTACACTTGATACTCCATTTACAAAGTTTTCTTTCATTGCTTTTTTTTTCTACAGAGTGACAAAGCTTTCAAAAAAAGATTTCAAATACGCGTGGAGCTTTTCTGTAATAAAATTTAATATTTAACTATGATTCTTAATAAATAATATAGTTTTATTTTATTTAAATTTATAAATGATCTAACTAATATAATAAATTTCACATTTGAATTCTAAAAGAAGCACTACACACAAGGCTTTTTTCGTTATTTTATATCTGGTAAGTACGAAACATTATGATAAATAAATATGTAAAGTATTGATTTCCATTATAGTACCTACGTCATCTCCTGCATTTGGGAAAAGAGAAACTGATTTACCGTTTTACAAAAACGTTACTCTGGTCATTCCCATTGTGGTGTCTTCTCTTGTGCTGGTCATCGTAATTTTCATTGTGGTGGTGTGTCTTCGCAAGCACTCGGAAGACAGAGATGGAAGAATGGGTAAGACTTTATTGCCTTCAATAAGATATGTTTGCAATATGCTTGATATTTATTTTGAACACTGTTTCATTTACACATTTACATTGAGGATACTGTGTTACTACACATTTGCATTGAGGAGATATGCCCTCTTCATTTCTACCTTGTGGATTTTGGGTTATTCACCCATTTATATTACCGTAATACGGTTGGTTATGTGTCTCCGTAAACACTAGCAAGGCAGAGACGGAAAAGTGGCTAAGACATTATTATCCGTTCCAAAAGACATACTATTATTTATAAATTTACAATATAATTTATATTCATTGCACACATAGTATTATTTACACATTTACATTGTGTCATTTACCTTACATATTAACAATGTACCTGATTTTTATTGTGGAGATTATGTTATTTACACTTTTATATTGAGAGCATTGTGTTACTTATACTTTAAATTGAGATAATTGTGTTATTTACACCTTTACATTGAGCGCACAAATATTTCAATCATTTACACATTCACTGCATTCAGAAGACAGAGGTGGAAAATGGGTAAGGCTATATGGTGTGTGTGTGTGTGTGTGTATGTGTGTGTGCGTGCGTGCGTGTAAGTGTATATATATATATATATATATATATATAACTGATTATTATCTGCACACATACATTATATTTTTAATTATCAAATTCAATTATTTACTCTGTTATCCTTATTATCTACAACCATTTGCATTTTTACATAAGTGCTTTTCCATGAATGTTTTATGAAAATTTTAAATGTTGAAAAAAAAATGTATGAAATGTGTTTTGTATTAGTGGGGCATTGAAGGAAAGGAAGAAATGCTTCATGGAAATTTATTATTTGAAAGAACAAATGTTTAAACTTTGAAGAGATAAATATTTTAATTTAAAATTAATTTTAAACAATTGGCAAAAAATTGACTAAATTTAAATATATTGAAGAGTTTGTCAATAGTAAAAAAATTGACTGTGATCTTCTTGTGAAGGTGATATAAATGTAAGTTAACACAAAATGGCAAACAAAAAAAAAGAGCACAAGACTTCTTAGTGAGAATCGCAAGACAATCACACACTTCGCAGATTTGATAATATCCCCTCTTTAGAATAATATATATTGTTATTGTTTCTAGCGGCACTTGTCATACACAAGCCCTCTGACGAAATCAGTGATTTTAAGACAAGGGTGCGTCTCTTGTTTTTCAGTAGTGCCATTTAGAGCCAAGAGTACGTCTTAGCTGAACACACGTCACAACCCTTTTCACGGGGTGGACTTTATTCATGTATTTCATTCATTCATCCGCAGATCGTAATTTAGACGTGAATCAGAGAACGATCACCCCTGAACCCGCACCCCCAGTGGTATTACTCTCGGTATGACCACGACAGATTTATACGTACGCCAGCTACCACACGCACGGAGAGTCTTCGGCCGACGTGGAACGAACTCGCCACCCAAGGGACGCAAATCCAATGCCCTACCAACCAGGCTCTCCCAGCCCACAGAATAATATAAAATATATTTAATTCCTACATACTCAAGTATTTATAATGTGTTTCTTTTTTTTTCCAAGATTATGAAAACAGAAAAGATGCATTGATGATGAAGGATTTGAATAAGCAAATAAACCTCAAATCTGCGAAACCTTCGCATTATTCTTGTCCTACAGGTAAAAAGCGTTTTTATTTTTCTAAAAACAATTATGAAGGAATTAGAATTAAAATTAAATTAAATGCATTTTTATAAAATTTATTAAAAGGCATTTTCATCTGAAAATTATCTGGTAATACGCATATGTAATTTTTGTATGTTCCCACATTTCGATTTATATCGTAACAGTGCAATTTGTGAAACCAAACTGCTGATTTTAGAAATAAAAATAAATTAAAACAACCGTCCATAAAACGATATACAAATGGCTATGGAACAATGAAAAGGATAATAGGGGACTGAGTAAAACAAGGCATACATAAATTCAAATATGTCTCAAAGCTTAATTGACTATATTTCCAGAGTCATCAAGTAGTACAGCATGCTGAGTAATATTGCATAGTGTACTAGAATGGTATTGTGCGTATTATATCATTCAATATTTAACAATATTGTACAATGTTTGTAAATATCAATATTATGAAATATTGTTGGTGTTTCTAATGGCTCTTGTCTAGACAAGCCCGTTGACTTTAAGAAGTCTATTGCAGTTTAGGCTAAGGTACGTCTCTTGTTCTCACAGTAGCGCCATCTAACACCAAGAGAACGACTTAGCTACACACACGTCACAACCCTTTTTACGGGACGGACTTCATTCACTCATCCACAAATCGTAATTTAGACCTGAATCAGAGAACGATCACCTCTGATCCAGTACCCCCAATTTTATTACTCTCGACATGGAGGAATTTGTGACCAGGGCAGATTTAACGGCAGATCGTCAACCACTACACACGCGGGGAATCTAAGACCGTTAGGGTTCGAACTCGCAACCCAAGGGACGCGAATCCACCAGGCTATCCCGTCCAATCCACCAGGCTACCAACCAAGCTATCTTGGCCTGCATAAAATATTGTACAATATTCAATTGTGCTACTGGAGTCTTGCCGAAGTGATTCTATGTTTTTGACAGAATAGCCAAGGTTGCTCCAACACCGCATGCTACATTTTTGTTCAATGTTCATTCCTTTTATATTATACACACATGTGAACGTACAAATGTGATAAAATATTATATATAATTTTCGAACCTTCAATGATTTCCCGCTCATTTCTCACCAGGAAACAGCTCATTTCTCTTATTTACTCAGATTTAAGAATTTTTAAGTAGTTTGATACTAATTGCTTTTAAAAATAAGTATTTAATGAGCTATATTGATGAAAAAATCATGCATAGGAGGTTAAAGGTATCACCACAATAATTGAATTACAAATAGTGCATACATTTTCTGAAAGACTTTGCTATGCCAATACTTTTTATCAACCACCTAAGTTTCATTGTTGCTTCCGTTTAATTTGCATTGCAGATTGCATTGATTTAATTCTTTAATTTTTTTAATTCTCATTTTTATATCGTCTCCTCCAGTGGCGGATTTATTTTATTGCCCTAAACAGAGCAAATTATGAGGCGCCTTTATTTTCACATTTCAGACATCTTTAACTTATTAATGATTTATTTAAAGTTAATATTTTTTTATTTCATTAACTTCGTGAATATCGATTTATTAATCGATTATGTCCTTAGACGCCTACGGCCACATTTTTATTCAATATTATAGAAGCAGGTGTGTACTTTTTAAATATTCTAAAGTGAATCAAATGTCTTGAGATATATAATCATCAATAATCCTTGATTTCAATTAATCTTGATAAAAGGTTACTACTATTCTAAAGATTCATAATTTATAAAATCTGTATTTTCTGTAAATTAATTTATTTGATAATGAGGAAAATAAAGATTTTTTAAAAAAAAAACAACAACTTGTCTCCATTTCAGTCTAGTGATCCCAAGAAATTTTCTTGTTGCAAATCTGCCATTGGTCCCTTATGCTAATACTTTTTTGGCGACCAATATCACCACCAATTTGATAGTCCTTTCGTATTCATCGTAAGAAGGTATTACTTTTTTTAAAAAATCACGAAAGTCATTTTCATTTATAAGCATAATAGAATACGATTCAAATATAAATATTGGGTAAGAGTATGCACTTATTTTTCAAAGTAATAAAAGAAAAGAAACAATTAATTTATGCTTAATATAGCGCTGTTATCATCTCTATACTAAAACAAAAGGCAATTATTTTTTTTTCTCGTGCTCTATGTATCCTGTTTATAACGTAAATTGATTGAAAGAGAATTCGGCGAGTTGAAAAGTTTGTTAAATATGTAAAATATTATATCTTTCATTGGATATGGTTGGCTGGTGTTTTCATTTCTGATTTCTCCTTTCTTAGCATCCCATATTCCATTTCTCATTGAAAAAGACTTTTTTCAAACCATTAGGCATTTAAAATACACATTGGAGAATGAAATAATGCCAATAATGTTGACTACACAAAGATATGCGCCGAAAGCATTCTTATATGTGTCACCATCTATTAATATCCTTCCAAGTTATTTTCCTTTCTCTCTAAAAGGTTTTAAGAAAGGGTTAATTGAAAGATATGAACAGTTCAGGATTTTTCCTAAATTGTCCTTGGCAATCAGAATATTGATTTAAAGTTTATATTGAAAATTCGATTTTGATTCTATAATTTTATTCAGAATTTATTTTACGATGACATTGCATTCTCATTGTAGAATGTAAATCTTTTGTAATAATTTCGCATTCTCTTCTTTATATTAAACTGTATCGTTTGTTTTACACTTTCTGTAATATATGCTTGCACCTTTTCTTAATAATTAATTATAATTCAATTATATTTCTAATTATCTATGGCAAAAATTGGAAGTTATTTTAGCATTCAACTTCTCAGATTCAGTTTTATTGTTTGTTTTAAAATATTTACCAATAATTTCATAGAATTGAACTTTGATATGCAGTGAGTGTTAAATGAATTTCTTTTTGCTATTTCAAAGTTAACCAAGCATAATCATTTTCTATAAAATAGGCAAACAGATTTCTTGTTCAGCAATAAATTTAAAAATAATCAATAGTTGCTTAAATTCTCCAAAGTGTGAAAATAATTGAAAAATCCGTTATTTATCTGTCGAATCTCAATATTTAAGGATTAGATACAAGACAAAATCTTTTTTAATTCATTAACTTGGAAATATATTTAACAAGGTATCCGCAGAATTTTGGACATATCATTAGCTGATTAACTTTTTAACCAGATTGTTTTTGCTTTATATTTCTTTTTAGGAAAAAAATTATTTATTATTTTTTTTTTAATTTTTGATATTTAACTTATTTATTTGGTTTCATCAATGTCTTTACCTGTTTATTTTATGCAAAAATTCGAAAATACTACAATTTTACATCATTTTTCAGAAAGTTTATTTCGAACGTAGTCATACAGCCTAAATATTTTTGAATATATTTAAACACCTTTCGTTCCCTTCACAGTTTTCGTCTTCTTCGTGGAATCTAATAAGATATGCTTACAGAAATTCAATGAAATTTAACTTTTGTCTCTTTTTCAATTTCAGGAAATAAGGGTGACTATGCTGAGCCATACACGTGCATAGATTCAGTTAACACGAGACAGGTAAGAAAATGTTGAAAGAAGTTTCCATATATTGAAAAATTAACACATTTATTTCACAATAACAAAATATTAGTACGTTCATTGAAATAGTTAGAAAAAATGCTTAAATTTTAGTTAGTAAATGTAAAACATTCCTTTATTGCATGTCGAAATCAATAAAAGTTTATCAGAAAATACTATAGTGTTTACTATATTTTAAGGACAAGTACCAAGAAAACCGAGCTTAACTCGGCAGGATTTTTGTAAAAAAAATATTTAGATACGAATCACATACTGATTACATATGACTATTTTTCAATCTTACATACATATGAATTGGTCATTTAAATTTTAAAAATTCATGAATGCACTTAGTTTAACAAGTTATTCGAACAGAGTGCTTGCTATATTACAGGATTCATTTTACAGCTTATCTATGTGTAAAAAAGGCTTTTTGTGTGTAAAATTTCGTTTTTTCAGGAAAGACAACTATATGGATAAACTTAAAAAGCGAAACTTTATTTAAATATATATGAATTGCTCATTTAAAGATATATCTTTATTTTGAATGCTTTCTAGAAAACTAACCGTTTTCTTAAGCTTCTGACTATAACTTGCAGTGCATCTTAAATACTTACAACTAAAATAATACTCCAAGCAATTTAGAATTCCATCAGCTTGTTTATTCTTTCAACACAACAACGTATCTTACAAACATTGCCAGATTCCAAGAGGTTTGCAATTGATCATCAGCTATTATACAAAAAATAAATGAAATAATATTAACAAAATATATTTATCAAAGAAAAAATCGTTTGCTTTTACTTTTTAATGATATTTTAACAAAATAAAAATGATAGCAGTTATAAAATATCTGAAAAGGAATCGTCTGCTAAATATCTATTAACAGATTCAGATTATGATATTTACCTAACACTTTAGAATGAGGAATTGGTTCTAAACACAATTTTTGATGTTAAGCATTTTTCCCTCGTTTGGAGAAAATTTATATTGCATTTCCTTTTCAAATAAATGTATAAATTTAAATCTTTATAAAATAATTTGTTAAGCAATATATTTTGGTTGTTCGGACTTTTCAAGACACTTATGTAAATAATTGTCTTTTTATATTAGTATTCAACGGGTCCGAAATCAATTAGATGATTATAGTTTCCACTTAAATAATAACATCCTTATTTTTATTAAAGGAAAATTATTTTTACCCTTTTTCCTTTATTTTTCCCGTGCTTTTAAGAGAACTTTGGGTTAAAGTTTAGTTTAGATATTAATCTAATATTTTGCTTTAATAACCAAAATTCCAAAATTTTGATTTACAAATTCAAAGATGTAATTTTTTTTATTTCATGATTTTAAAAAAATTAATTGATTTTCATGAAATGAAAATAATTATAAGAAATTAAAAGGTAGCAGTTATATTAAAAATATCGTATAATATGGAGAAAGTAATATAATAATTGGCTGCAAAAATAATTAAATAAAAACAAATTTAAAAAAATTTCTTTGATTTTTTTAATAAACAGTTACTATTGCATAAAAACATAATAGCTGCTGTTTTTTTATATAAAGGTCCAGATAAGCAGGCACCTTTATATAAATTCATGGCAGTTTATTTTGAGACACAAATAGATATTTTTATACTCTATATAATAATTTCTAATATTTTTTGCCTCTTTTTCATCAGCAGGCATCAGATGGGCTCTTTGCAACTATTAAACGTTGTCCCACTAGGCCAGTCTACATGCCAGGTTCGTACAATAAGGGTAAGCTCGGAATTTATAAAAGTATTAGCATTCTTAAACTCTTATCATATTTTCATAGTCATTTAGGAAAATAAATTTGGTCTTTATATAAAAGCAACTTGTAGGTATTCTTTTAAATATTTACCACAACAATTTTCAAAATATTATTTTAAATTATGATTAGCATGCTCTAATAACAATTCAATAAAGTTTTCCCAATATCTGAGTTAGAGTTTTTGTATGAATTAGAATCGCTTACATTTTACATGATGCCGAACATTATTTCAGAAAATCTGCCATGAAATCTTTTTGTTATTTCCACCGTACCTCAGTAGAACTCGTTTTTATTTTAATTGTGTTCTGTTTTTAACTTTTAATCCACAATTCCTTTTTATAAAATTTATATTAGGAAGTACTGTAATCAGTTTTTTTTTCTCTAACTCACTACCAGATAGCGTTGCACGCATGAATTTAATCGATTAAGGGATAATTAAAGCTTGAAAATATCACCATTTAAAATTCACAAATGTATAAACATTTGAAATTAACTTATTAAAAGGGGAGTGACAACCAATTACGTCTATGCATCCGTGAAAGCAAGTTGAAAGAAAAGCAGGAATCCAGTATATAGTTGGATGATGAAAAAGAACCGAAAGAATCATTTATCTTATTAAAACTGAACGGTTAATTTTTGCCTAATCTCAATCATTGCTTTGTTATTTGTAAACATTGATAAAGAACCATCTGCCATGTAAACAAGAAATTTATATCAAATGAAACCTCTGCATCGATTGTTATTACATATTCATAATTCTCCATGTTTTGTAATGTTAAACAAGCAGTGAGTTAGGCAATATTAATTTCTTCATGAGCATTGACACTGACATCAAAATCAAACATTGCGTATATTTTAAAGTATTCATTTAAATTAAATGCTTGGCCACACTCTTTAATGAAAATTTTAATAAGGAAAGAAAATATTTAAACGATATTTAAACACGGCATTACTGAAGGTATGCTACACTTTTTATATAATTATTTATGATACAATATTATTCACAAAGAAGAAGCAGAGTTCTCCCTCATATAGACACTAATGAAAACTTGTTAACATTGTAATCCACATAGACGATGGCGCCACCTTCCCCAACGACTGGAACTAAAAGGAAATGCATCACAATGGTATAGCGGTAATAGCTTTGACATTCTATTGCCATGACAACCATGTAAACAATAAGCTGATCGTTTTGCAGGAATATTATAAAATACAAAACTACAATCCAACGATCCATTTTTATGTTCCTGTCCATGCAATTCTGAAATAGTATTATTATCAATTTATATTACATTGTCATTTAAGTGATTCCCTTAAATACAAAAATTAATGGCAAGTCTGGAACATAGATTGACACTTAAAAAATAATGTAATCATATTCTTGTAATGCATCTATAATTTTGAAAACTTATTTATATAACTTGTTAAGCATTTAGTAAGTTTAATGTTATTATCTGTTATTAAATTACATTTACTCCTTTTTAGATCTTTTATTCGCTCAGTATTAGTTTAAATCGAAGTCTTATTTTTAATACGTTCATGATATTTAAACCTTTACTACTTAGTTATCTAGATATTTTAACTATAACAACTTTTCAACCCTTTTAGGAACTAACTCGTCTCAAGGAGGTAGCTTCGCATGTCATGCGGTAGGTGGCGCTCCAAATCAGAAGATTCCAAATTCGGAGAGTACCGAGCACCCTGATGCCGCTGCCGACAAGTGGAGCGGCAATACGCAATCCAACAGTAGTCACAAACCTGTGCGATGACATTCTTTCATTCATCTATTCATCACTTCATCTTAAGTAATTTAAATGTCATCGAAATTTTTACATTCAGTGTGAATGTGCGAAAAGCCCTGCCAAAACCGAATTTTTATTCTAGTCAATCAAAATATGTAAAAAAAAATGAAATTGTTATTAAAAATGTGTGTTTTTGTAATGTGTTTTTTTCTTTCTTTGTGCTTTGTCTACACACATATACAAATTACTGAAAATGTACATATTTGCGATTACTTACTCAAGAGTGCAATTTTCACCGTTTATTTAATGAGATTACTTTTGCATGCTTTCTAGAAAACTACCCGTTTTCTTAAGCTTCAAACTATAGCTTGCAGAACATCTTAAAACTAAAATAATACTCCAAGCAATTTAGAATTCCATCAGCTTGTTTATTCTTTCAACATAACAGCGTATATAACAAACATTGCCAAATTCCAGAAGGTTTACAATCGATCATCAGCTATTATACAAAAAATAAACGAAATAATATTAACAAAATATGTTTATCAAAGAAAAAATCGTTTGCTTTTACTTTTTAATAATACTTTAACAAAATAAAAAATGGTAGCAGTTATAAAATGTCTGAAAAGGAATCGTCTGCTAAATATTTACCGAACAATTACATTCTTTTTTTTTCTTTGCTAGTTCTTAATTGTAGTAGAGAAGAGGTTGTCTAATTAGAAATGTAGGTAGAAATCATAAACGATTTTCAAGCAAGCCAAAATATCAATTCATTCAAAATTTACTTCATCTTGAATAACTTAAAACGCATCGGATTTTTTTATTTATTAGTTTTTATTTATTTATTTTTATTCATTTATTTTTGAATTTAATGCAGATGTATGAAAAACCATTCCAAAACCATTATTTAATTCTAGTCAATAAAAATATTTAATTTAAAAATTATTATTACGAATGAAAATTTTCTTGTAATCACTGCACTTTACTTCCATTAATTTATTTGCACGCAAACTCAAAGAATAGTAGACCTAATTAAGTGACTAAAATGTCATTAAAGTTTATTTTAAGTTTGTTTTGAATACTTCTTTAAATTATCGTATAAATAATTTTTCTTTATTGCATTCTTATTTAAGGATATTCCCCGTTTTAATTTTATAAAAAATCTTGTCTCTAATACCACCTTGTTATAAAAGGTCTTGTCTCTAGTATGACCTTGTCTTTCTACATTTATAGGTTATATGTATATTTCATGCTTGAAATAATCATGGAAATATTAATTTCAAAATAATCATGGAATGTAGTTTTCTTAAATGACCTCTAAAAGTATTAAACATATCCTTAAAATCATCATTTATCTTTTTTAATCAGCTTCTATCGTCTAAAAATTATAAAAATTACAATAAAATAAAAATTATAAAAGTTGCAATAATGTTTTGTAGAACGACATTAATTATCTTCTGAAATTTTGATTTCAGCATCTTTCTTTAAATTAGTTAAAACTTCTGAAGTTAACACATTGTTCAATGGTAAATCCGAGTGATACGAATATGAAGTTTTAAAATAGTTTATAAATGGCATTAAACATAACTCATGCTTATATAAATGGCGTGATATATGAGAAAATTTAAACATTCACCAGTTCAAATATTTTCAGTGTAATTGATTAATTTATTCTATTGCACACATCACAAAATACTAATTTTAAAATATTAGTTAACATAAAATATGCCATCTTCGGATTTGTCGATTGACTCTCTCTGTATCCATTTTTAAGCCATCATCATCTTTAAAATAAACGAATAAATAAAAACTAAACAGAAAGCCAAAGTGTTCTAGCAACTCCAATAGATGGCGCTAGTTGTCACAGAATCTTCCTCTTTTAAAAGTTCTGGATTTATAAAGTTCATCGACAAGATTTAAATCACAATACTATCACAAGATTTAAAAAAGGCGTGAGTGCCAATTACTAAAAGAGCTGAAATAAAAGTTAAAAAAAACACTAATAATATGCAAATTATTTAATAATTAATTAGGCAAAATAAGTAGCAAGAGAATATAAAGAATATACGGAAAAAATTTAATAAATGTAAACATATACACACATAGAAATATTTTAAATTAACTGAACAAATTTATTTTAATTATTCAAATGTAAGGCGAATTTAATTATCTGAATTCTTGTTATTTTCGCATGCTGGATGGATTATTTCAACATCAAGTGATTACAGTAATAATACCCATCGCATTAAACTTCCAGTTATAACTATTAATTACAGTAAAATGAAATTTATTATGAGTTTTTTCACTATTCTTCGGCACTATTGCATTTATTATTAACTCCATGCCACAGGCAAACTTTAGGCTTAACTACATGCCATTGGTGAACATATGCCACAGAACAACGTTAATTTTAAAAAATATATATTAAAAAAACTAAAAATCAGATACCTTGCGGTAATTTTTATGTCGATCATTTTTACATAATATTGCCATCAAACCTTTCTCTTCTTTATTTTTATACTAGCCGCCTTTGGCGACCAGCCGGTTCTTCACCAGTATTACCGATCTCTACAATTTTCAATTAAATATTTTACGTAACTGGTCTCTTAATAGATTCTCAAACAAAACATTTTTAATCTTCAAATTTTGATAGTCATATCAAACTTATTCTGTTATTTAGATCGTTTCGTTCAATTTACTATCTATATTTTGCTAATTTGTTGTCATTTCCGGTAAAACAACTTTAATTTAAAGGGGAAATGATGAAATTGCAATTAATATAAAGATTTTTAATAAAACCAAGCGTTTTATTTTATTTATCATCTTTATTGTTAATTATTTATTATTATTATTATTGAATATGAGTATTGCAAACAGAATCGCTCGGTATTTAAGTCTTATGTGAACTACAAAATATTTTTCATAATTTATGTAATATCTCAAAGAATAATTCAACAAAAATTTCTCAGATTCAGAATAAAATTCAGTTTTTAGTTTTGCTTTCAAAAGGATTGAAATGAAATCAATAATAATATTTTGTTCCGGCCTATAAATATATTTCAAAAATTATGAAGTCTAAATTTAATGCAGTAAGGTATCATATTCTGAGAAATATTCAGGGCACACCAAATTTTAAGAAAATGAATGAATGTTTCTATTTTCCACGATCAACTAAGACTTATTTATGAAGTTTTAAAAGTTAAAAATTTAGAAAAACTCAACATTTTCATAATCTTAAGCCAATAAATCTTGAGAAACCTGCGCGCTTATTGGCGTATTTTCTTTGAAACGATCGATGGAAAATCTAAAATTATCCTTTTTTTATTGAATAGTGATATTTAAATTTTCATAAATCAGTCAGTTTAAGTGATTGATTTAGTTGATTGGAAATTAACAACGTTTCTTATCTGCGCTACTTCCAATTTCTAGAAAATTCTTTTTCCACCGCAAGATGCTGTTTTTGGATGGAGGATCTTTTTGGTAAATTCTTCTGAAATTTCTCTGTGCTTGCACTATCGATTTCGTTTCTATGAACCAACATAAAATCTGTGCTTTCTCTTGTGGTGTATGCATTCTCCTTAATATCCGCTCGAATAAAACATCACATACAAAAATACTACATAGAACAAACACATCAAAAGTAAACATAACATTTCAATAGTTGCCAAAAACAAAAGAGAGAAAAATGCAATTAATAAGCAGACGATATTTAGAAAAATACAGATATTTAGACTGGAAAATGAAATTATCTGAAATTAACCACACACGCAAACGATATTTACAAAAGTAAAAATATTCAAACCTGAAAAGGAAAATATATGAGTTATTCCATCAATAAATGCCATAAGTTTGTTTATATCTTCACTATTTTATGAGTCATTAAGCATCAAAATGGGTCCGGGACTAAATAAACACCCTGTATAGAGAGTGTAAAAGATCATAAAATAATTTTTCTTGAATTTATTTTTTAGAAAAAATAGTGTTTCATATTTGTTTCATTTCCTACAGACACTTGCCGAAAATTATATTTTTGCATATTTCATTTTCAAAAAGATTTAATTTATTTTTAATTGGAGCTTTAATTAATGTGATGGCAACACTTTGAAAAAAGCTAATTTTTTCTCAAGAATGCGAAGCATGCTTAGTTTTAATTTTTATTTTTAACAAAAACATTTTTGAAAAACATAATTAAAATATTTATTTAAAAATTCATTAAAAATAGAAATTTAATTTTAAGGTTAAAACATTGATATCATTTAAAAGATAAATTTTTTTATCTTTAACTTGATGTAAAAATCTTTCTTGTGCGGTAATATTTTCGGAAGTTATAGCAGAAACACGCCAAAATTTCGCTTAATTTTTAAATAAATAGAATTCTAATTAAAAATTCGAAAAAATAACCCCCAGGTGCACATTCCCGGCCTCCAAGGTATACACGTGCCAAATTGGGTAGCTGTAGGTTGAATGGTCTGGACTGTAGAGCGCCAACATACACACACACATTCAGCTTTATTATAAGTATAGATAATTATATTTCTTGAAGTTTTTAATCTTCATTCCATGTGAATTTGAACAATTTCAATCTATAGACATAAAATAAATATAAAAGTTCTTTTTTTTTTTTAAACTGGCAATATGAATTGCTGATTTTAAAAACAATCAAAATTAGGGCTTAAAAATCACTTTTTAACCTCTAACTTCTAATAAACTGCAAATATCGAAAGATCTTGAATAGAAAAGTAGTTCGTCTAACTTCAGTATTAAGGAAGTTTTAGCGAAATGAATATTTTAACCCCCCCCCCTCATGATTTCAATCCCTTTTGAGCAGCTACATCGTCCTATTACGAACTCGTCCGAGATTTTTACATTTCTTAAAACATAATCCGGTTAAAATCCAAATAAAATAATTCTAGCTATTTTGTTCACAAGCAAACATGGGCAAAGCATTATACGCATTGCATGTGTGTATGTGTGTGCTTGAGCGCGCGCGCGTGTGTGTAAACATATTTCAGCAGCTGAGTGGCCGAATAGAAGAAACTTCTGAAATTTTTGAACAATTTATTTCACCATGGGAGGCATAATTTATGTACAAAGAATATGTGGTAAGAAATATGCCATCCTACGTCGCGACACAAAAGCAGAAGAGAACGAAATTTTTCCCTTCTGTGGTTTTTACAATGAGATTTTGATAAGGATTTCTTTAACTTGTGTAGGCTTAGGAAAAGGAATCTTAGGTATCTTTGAAAAAATGTTGCAAGCATTAAGAATTTTTATCCCTTCATTCGGAGAAGGTGAAAATGCTGAGACCAGCAGTTTTACAGAGCAGGAAAGAATTATTTAAATAAAAAGTGGGAATTAGATCAGGAATTAAAAAAACGTTTTAGAATGAAGTTAACATGGGCAAGATTTAGATAAAAACTGAAATTAATTAAGATTTTAATTAGATTTTAAAATATCATTACAATCCCCCCGCTACATGACGCTTAAGTGCATTGGGTCCTTCGACATATAATTTTAACAGTTAACATACGAATACGGTTAACATTTAAATATCTTAAATGTGATTACTTTTAAATTAATATAGTAATGTATTTTTACATTAAAATAGAAATGATTTTCAACAAAGATATTAGAAATATAAAAGAGTTATATTTGTAAAAGTATTATGTAAACCTAAAAAATCAACAGTAATGGCAAAATGTTAAAAATTAAATGTTATAGGGCTTAGAAGTATTCTAGCTATTTTTTTGTAGAAACTCAGCTGATGAACTTAATTTGGCGATAGTATAATTGATTACATTTTTCTTAAATTTTGGCAAATATGACTCAACAAAATTACTAAATTAGTAATGAAATATTGAATAATTAAACAAAATATCAATATAATTACGATTTCATATAACTGAAGTACCAATATAGTTATGATTTCATATAAAACACTTGGAACTGAAACTAGTAAACATAAGATTCAAAAATTTCATATAAAATATTTCGAAATAGAGATAATAAATGCAAAATTCAAAGATTTCATATGAAACACTTATAAATGAAAGCAATAAATGC
>JAPMOR010114991.1:0-34294 GCA_026543865.1 Argiope aurantia
ATTTGAGTTTTCAGTCTCAAAAGTCTATTTAACTTTCTTATATATGTATTAAGTTGCATCTAAATTTTCCACGTGTAATAGCATCTAGATATTAAATTATGGTAGCTACTAATTTATCATTGTATAAAGTGAAGACAACAAGGTAGATTGATTTAAGGAGTCCAAGATGAGATTTTTAGAAAACAATATTTTACATGTTTACTTTGTGAAAATATTTTCCATCGCTTAATTGTTAATGGCTTCCAGTTGAATAATTTTGTTTTCAGCTCCTTTAATTTTTAATGATGGTATCAGTTGAAATTCCACTTTTTATAATACTTCCTTATATTTCGTATAAATCATGATTTTGATACTCCATGATTCGTATAATTCATGAATTTGGCGTCGAATTAAAATTGAAAATCTTAAAATTTCAATTACTATGAGATTTGAAATTGGTACGTTAAATAGGTTTAATTTTTCTTTGAGACTTTGTCAAGCACCAATTCTTAAAGAGATTATTTCGTATTGCTAGAATTATGTACATTCCTAATTTACATTATTTCCTGATGTAAAATTACCTTTTGATGGTTATTTTGTGACGGTAATTAAATTGTGAGGACTATACAATGATATTGTGGTGATTTGATTTTAAGTAGTTCTAAATTAATTTTGTATGTTAATATCTGTAAGAAAGTAATTTTTGGTCTCGAAATATAAATTTCCATGCTTCTTGTATTTAAAGCTTGCATTTTCCTTAAATATTATGAAAATAAACATTGAAATTTTGTAAAACAAAAATTATAATTTATTTACCAATTCTTAAACCAAAAACAGTTTAAGATTGAATCACGTTACCTCAGCTGAGCATTCATATGATGGAGTTATTACAGCATAAATTTTTTAATGCGTTATTTAATTGATAATTTTTTTCTCATAACCTAAAATCTCATTTTCATGCCTTTAAAGATACAGATACAGCTGTGGTATTAATCTTAAAATTTTTATTAATAAACTAATTGTCTATAATCAATGAGTCTTTTTCTGCTATTTCTCCAGAGTATTAAAATTTAAATGTTTCAAGGGAAGAAAAACTGTAATTTGTCTCATATTGGCAATCGAGAATTTTTAGAAAAGATTAATGAAATCATTATTATTTTAACTTTCGTTCAAATTGCTAAATTAAAACGAAATCATGCCTAAACTAGTATGAAGATAGTAATGCCTGATAATATACATTTGCCAGCTCGTTCTTTCTTTATTTTACTGTATGCTGCAATGTTTCATGCTAAATAAAATATTTTGATGGCACGATAAAACATTCTAAAAATAAAATAGTTGAGTAACAGTTATCTTCCATTTAATAGAGAAATTGATTATACTTATTTTTTGATATAAAGACTCAATTTTGATGTAATTATTATTGTAAAGAGATACTGAGAAAAAAAACTTATCTTCAGACAAAGAAAAATTTTTTCTTGAATCTATGAATGAAGTTTTCCCATACTTTGATCGATACTTTTTTCCCACCATTTATGGTTTCTTTTGACAGAAAAATCGATAATTTTTTAAAGTAACCGGTAATATGGACAGAGGGATAAGCTAGATATGGATTGTCTCAGAGAAGAAAAATTCGTGAGCTTTAAAAAATATTGAGTAAATAATAGCTTCTTTACAGGTCGAAGATATTTAATATTCAACAGTGCTAATAGACATTGAATATTGATACGTCATTTCTTAGTTCCGTTAATTATCTCTAATTTTGTTACATTAAAGAATTTTAAAACAACGAAGTTCTGTGCTTGTCCAGTTTCTCGATATAAAAATAAAATATCTTCATTTCTAAAAATATATATTTATGTTCTTCAAAAGTGGTAGCTGGAAACAATTCCCATATTGTTATAAGTTCAATAATACACATTATAACAAAATAATTCATTTCTAACGTGTTTCTTACATTTAAAGGCTAAAACTAAATGTACGGAAGTTGGATTTAATCTTATTTACATATTAAATAAATGAAAGTGCAAAAATGTTTGTTTTTATATATACAATTTAATGAAATCTTTATTTTTTGAAGATTTTTAAAGTATTTGCATTTAGCTGAAGAGACTGCATGTAAGGAACCAATAATTACATATTTGCTATTATTCATATTTATAATGTAATTATATCATAATTATATTTATTTACTTATGACCACTTACTTGCCTATAAAACTGTTGACCACAGTTTATTAAATACCTAGCTATCCTCGTAAGCTTTCAAATATTATTGTTATCACATGAAGAACATTGTCTTTGAAATCCAAAGATAATTTGTTAAAAAGTATTTGATATCTATTCCAATTCAACAATGTTTACAAGATTTTTTTTTAATGTGCATACAAGTATAGTTTTTAACCCAACATTCATCTAGATTTTAGACAGAAATGCATAATTTAACATTGTGTCACTCCTATCCATAAAATGTGTGAGAACTTTTTGATGAGTTAATAGTTTATAATCATCGGTTATAATGCCCTTTATTTTATTTTCCTTTAGTGAATTTAGATTTTTAAGTGATAAATTTTTTGCAAAACGAAATTATTTAGAATTATAGAGAGGAATTATAAAATTAAACGTTATTAGAAATGTTTATAATTTCATAATAAACAAAGGCAGGGAAGGACGTTTTAACACGTTGCAGTATGAACTTAAAAACATTTTCGGGCATAATAACTACTTTATGTGACTATCCTTTGCACGCTGGCAAACCCATGTCATCGACCACATAAGAAATAACCAACAAGCCACATATTGTGAAGCATGTTAGTCATAATTGTTATTAGTGTATTCTCTATGTATACTGTCTTTTTTTTATCATTCTTTGTAGTATTTAAGTATAAAATCTCGAATCAGTAGTCAAAAATTTAGTGCATACAAAGAATACCCTGATACTACTCCTGATGCACATACCTTACAATATCTGATTTACTAGTTACTTGGTCTGGTTATCTTCTACATGGGTTACCACACGGGTGTTCACCTTGTACAATGGATATGAAATAAAACAATTATTACATATTGTTTTTATCATTACCGATTTATATAAGGAATATACAAAATATAGATTCATTAAAAAATTATTTTAACTATGCAAAAATCAGCAAACTGGTATGTACAAATCTAAACAAATCATTTATATGTATACGCATCTAAATGAGTTGATACACACACACACACACACACACACACACGCACGCACGCACGCACGCACACACACACACACACACACACACACACACACACACACACACACACACACACACACACACACACACACACACATATATATATTAACGTACCGTACTTGGATATTATATATATTATAGTACCGTACTTGGATAAAAAAATGTAAAAGTATTTTTTTTATTAAAGTTTTATTTTTAACTTTCTTTTAGATATAACGTGGAGTTAGGTATAAAAAAGTTTATCCAATTTTTTTTTCCTTACAAATTTTATTTATAGAAAAAAGAGACCAAAGCATCCGGCTTACCAAAGAAACACAATACCTGTTTTGCTTATTCACTCTTATTAATATAAAGTGTCTATATCTTTGAAAACATACAAACTAAAACGCTTTTGAAGATTTCAATACGTCGCAACTCTCAAAAATAACAGCAAGATTAATAAACAATTATTGATTAGCTATGATCAAAAATGTTTACTACGTATATTTGGAATTACTATATGCAATAAAATTTATATTTATAACACGTTTGTAAAAGATGATCGATCAATAAAAGGCCTCTGCTTCATGTCCACTCAGTTGTTAGATAGTTGTAATGACAATAAGCTACAGTAAGTAGTAAGAAGATATTTTGTCAATAGTAATATGTGAACTTCAGATTTTTAAAGGGCAGAAGTAATATTTGTAAATAAATGCTGAAATTCTGGGTTGAATAAATTTGCATAGGCATTTTGAGTTATTGTAAATAGCAAAACTTGCATCTACTAGTATCTTTCCGAAAAGATTATGTGTCAATAATGAGTTCATCACAGATTTTTAAACGGCATGGAAAACAATGTTAATAGAGAGATGAAGTAGCAGTATTTTACAGAAAAGCCTTGTTCTTATTGCGCAGCTCGAAAACAAATTATCATTCATCACTAATTGAAAGATATTAATGTTATTTTTCAAGATTAGTTGTCAAGATTATCTGTCAGATTTGTTTTTTAAAACCAGATTTAAGTAAAGAATCAAACCAGTACTACTTTCTTTCAGGCATATTTTGAAAATTTTGCAAAAGCAATAAATAATAGATATATGGAATGCATTTAAATCCTTTCAATTACTTGTTCCTAAAGGTTGAGAGGTATGATTCCATTTTCATTATCAATCCTTTTAAGAAAATAAAAATGAAAACACATTTACTATGAGGTTATTTTAAAAAAATTTAGTTGGAAGGCAATTATAAAAAAGTTTCTTTAAGTAAAAGTTCGTTAAACATTTTTTCAAAATAATTTAGTATAATTTTTTCTTACAACTATATAATACAAAAGCTTTCTATATAGCTAATAAACTAATGGTTATGTTTAAAATTCCTTTCAATCATGCTCTTCCATTTTCGTTTCGTTGTTTCTTTGCTGTTACTACATATTGAACCAAATATAAGATTTCAATAAATTTAAATCCATTAAAAGTGAAAAGTGAAGTCACCAGGATTTAACTGAAGATTTTAATTGTTCGAATAAAACCTTCCATGATATCCTGAACCACTTATAAATAGCAGTTTAGTACCAATTATAATAACAGTTTTCAAAAGTGCCTATTTTCATGATTTTTGCTATGACACTACAATAAATAGACGTTCGTTTATATCATGAATAAGATATGTACAGTTGATCAATGTATTTTATACTAAGACGTCTGTTAGTGGATATTTTTATTTTCTTGCATCGGTAGATGATACATGCAAAAAGAGGCACAGAAATCACCAAATGATTCAACCTCGAAAAATAAAACCTAACTTTTTAAATTTCCTTAAAAAAATGGAATTATGATTGTCTGCCTTTGTGATGGTCGGTCTATTAGTTTAATGCAATTATTCGAAAACAGAATAAAACGAAAGGAATAAATCTTTACACCTAAACAATAGGTTTCTATGAAATTATGGGAGAAATTCATTGAAAACTGCCTGACTGTCCTACAGCTTGTATATGAACCCCTAAACTCACGAACACCAGAATTCAATAAATGAAAACCGATGAAGAGCTATAGCCATATATAGTATCGATATATTACAAATTTTGATAAATCTTTCAATTGATTTAATATCTGTTTATCTATCTAGTCGTGTGTATGCGAGTATGATAACTCGAAAATGTAGCAAGCTAGATAAGTGGGATTTGGTAAATATTCGTTATACTATGGTCAGCTCTGTAAGAAATTTTGTATCTAATTGTTCAAAGAGGAGAAAAAGGAGCACTTAATTTCTTTGCTGCAAGATGAAAACTAACTTGAAACCTATCACATTAAGAAATATGCACTAAAGTACAGGGGATAATATAATTTTGGTAGACTTTCAGACAAGTATTTTAGCCAATAGTTGCATAAATATAAGTTTGTTTATTAAAATAAGCTGCAGACTACTTTCAGCCAACTACATATGAATTTAATTGAAATTATTAATATTCATTGAGGTCGCCATTAAGGTGACTTGAACACAAAAATGACAATTGAGTATTCTGTCGATTTTCAAGATCAGAAATATCATTTTTCCGTTCAATAATTTCAAATCGTCAGTAATTAATATCTATTAGTTTTTATTTTGTTTTCCTCATTTTATATTTATTTTTTAACGCTGATCAATAAAAAAAAGCATAGCAATCAATTCTTAAATCACACAATCGAAGTTCGCAAGCACCCCTCGAAGCCGAATAACCAACGTGCGATAATTCCGATTTCCTTAAATGACTCATTAAGCTCTTATTTACACCTTTTCAATGAGGCAGACACCCAATCATCGATTCACGTACTTCCGCACAAAGAAACAGCTCTTCTCTCGATTTCACAGCAGTCATTATTCTTTCGACAATAATTGCATTACACCCTTTTTCGATAGCGACTTATTCTTCTGACTTCCGCTTATTATAGCAACTAAGCCAATTAAGCCAAATAAAATAGGAATGACCTTAAATGGAAAAATTGAAAGGTGTATCCTCCTTGTCTTACCTCCACCCCCAAATGGAATTGCGCATGTCCATAACTTTTCTCCCACCCACCGTCTCCCCCTTCAATTCGAAACGATCTAAAAAACGTGTACACAAAAAAGAAAGGCATTTCACATTGTAGATTTTCTTCGAATATGCATAAGTATGGCGCGAGGCTTGCATAAGTGAGCCGCTCGACGAATCAGGAGCTTCAACGGATCGCATGGCCTAGAGTAACCATAGCAACGGGATCGAGATATGTAAGACGACCGGTGAGAAATCGTTTGAGGTAAAGGGTGTAGCGGGATTCTCTCGCTGCTCACCCCTTCGGGGTACTCGGGAGTTAGTTAGGGGCCCGATCGTTCCCATTTCGTGTCTTACACGTTGTTGAGATTGTTACATGTCGCTTTTATTAAGTGGTTGAACAAGTTGATATCACTTTTCCATCATTAAGAGATAAACTTTTGTCGTAGGGTGGTCGTTTAATTCCCAATTACTTTGCTGCAGCTGTTTTAAGAGAATTTGTTTTTGTTCGACACACGATATAATTCTAAAGTAACGATAAAAAAAGTGTTTAAATAAATCTTTGAATACTCCTGAAGATATGACGATTTTACTATAAGCCACAATTAGCATAATTTAATTAAGTAATGTGACAGATATCGTTTTTGTGAAATTACTTAGATATTTGTCTTATGTTTTTGATATATTACTTTTCTGTATTGTATTAAAAACCATTGCGATATCAGGTGCATCTGAATTTTTTAACAATACTCCCTCTAACTAGCTTACATTGTCTGGTTTGTCTTTTCCTTCCAACAATTAAAGAAGGCCAACTTTGGGAAAGTTATATTTAAATTGTTGGCCATACATTTTTTAACGTATATATGAGGAAAATTACAAGAAGCAATCCGTTTTGTATGCCGACTTCAAATTTGGAACAGCTTTAACGGTGGCTGCTAAATACTATTATGAAAATTGAATTCTTCTAATTTTTTCCAATTATAAAATGATACGTACACGAGTATCAAAAACCTCACAAATAAAAGTGTAACTTGATATAACCTAATTCAAATCTTTTGTCATTATATTCAATGACCACAAATTAACTCTTGGTTAATGCTGAATCTTTTTAAGATATAATTTGTCTCATTCACGCAGTGTGGAAAAATCTTAAAAGAGAGTGAACTTCTGAGCTGTTTAAATTATAATTTAACATTTAAGATATAATTATTTAAGGGATTTAAATCCGGCATAAAAGGAGAACAAACTTTTTTCTTGATAAAATTTGAGCAAATGACTTGCAAACAACCTCCTATGAGTTGCCTTGAAAGCATGGTGTCTCGCTGAACTATCCAATTTTTACTGGAATACGGTCCATCAGCATGTGGCAATAAATTAGTAGCCAATATGTTCTATTTATACTGTTCCACTTTAATATTTAGCCTTTTATTGATAAATTTCATGGTTAATTTTTCTGTTGTTTCTATTCAAGCCAAACCACAACAGAACTCTTATTCTGAAATCATTTAACATTCCAATGCTTCCAGGTATATCCTCAACATTTTCTACTTATGTCTTATCGTATATTGTTTTATAACACTAATCAATTCAAATTAAATTTTGACTAGAAAATGTTATTCTGTGAATAATTTTATTACTTTGCCGGTTCAGAAGTCTCTCTCATCTTTATAATTTTTTTTCATTATTTTTGTAGCTATCAAACTTTTGAACTTCTCTTTTACGATAAAACCTCAAAGTCAAATCTTTATTTATGATAACTTACATAGTTCTATGACTAAAGTCCTTTTCTCTAATTATTTTATATGCAGAATAATTGAATTTCTTCGAAGTACTTCATGAATTCTTTTAATGTACTTTTTTAAAAATAAACTAAGCTTGGATGGCCAAGCCTTGTTCAATCACTACTGATATTACCATACACTAATCAATTTATGTTTCCTTATATAATTGTCCTATTAAAACAAAAACATTTTGGCTGCTTAAAGATTTTACTTGCAAGAAATCCGATTTCGAATAAATTCTTTATCCATAATTGTTTTGGCTTCCATCTTTATAATAATTCTAAATTCTTTGCTTGATACAAAAAAAAATTGCACTGACATAAAGTTACCAAAAGCAGAAATAGATTAATAATTTACTTTATCAAATTATGAAAATCAATTCTTATTTTCTGGAGTGTTACAGCTCTTTAAAATTGGAATGAAAAGAGCATTAACTAATATTTTCCCAAATCCAAATGAGGGGTATCATAAAAATTGGAAGAATTAAATTTTTTATATCATTTCCTCTTTATTAGGAAGAATAATCTACATTTCCATTAAACGTGGATTTTTTTTGGATTTTTATTATGAACGAAATAAATGTTACTATTCTGTTATACGTCTGTTCCCTTTTAATTTTTATTATCAATATTTTATCAGGGAAAAAAATTCTCTTATTAAATTTTGTTACAATTGAAAGGCGCTGCTTTTTTTGGCTAGGCACAATTTTGTTTATAAGACTCAGTGTTTTAAAGGTAAAATTAACTATGGCATTAAAAAAATAAAATTTTGAATATATGAAGACAAGAATCAAACTTGAGCATGAATTAACTTTATATTTCAATCGTTTATATTTCAAGATAAAATTTTCTGTCATGGAACTGTATTACATTTGAAATGCACTGTATTTTATCTAGACACAGTTTTGTTACTAAGATTCAAACTTTTTAAAGATAAAATTAATTATGGCATTAAAAAGGTAACATTTTGAATATGGGAAGACAAGAGGCAAATGTGAGCATGAATTAAAAAATTTAAGAAAAGTTAAAGGTTTTATCTGGAGAAAAGTATATTTTTACTTCAAAGGATCAAGTATTTAGAAATTTATTTTCATACAGAGTATCAATTAAAATGATCAAAAGATGTAAGGAAATCTAAGGTTGTATCTGCATTAGATATTGAAAATTCTGATTATTTAAGTAAATGTTGATCCATTTTTTATTTATATATTTTTACAGCCTTTTTTTTTTCAAAATTTTATTAAGAAATAAAAACAAGATGCAACTAACATTTATCATCGTACTCTAAAGTGTCTTCCATCAAACATATGAAATCGAGTTATAAATTTAATTTTACAGCAAATTTTTATTTTCCTTACTTTTGTTATGTATTTACAGAAGCATGAATATTTTTATTCAATCATTTCAACCAATGCTTTTTATTGATAATTTTTAAATTGTTCCTAATTGTTTAAAATGATTATTTTCACTCCAAGGTAAATACATAAGTTTTCATAGTAAATACGTAAGTTTAAATACTTTTTTTTTGTAGTATTTGAAGTTTTCTTTTACTGGATTTTTCTTATCATTTTAAGAAGTACTATGAACTCATTTTTTTAAAAATTTTAATTACGAAATTCTTTAATTATAAGTAATAATTAAATACCCACAAAATTAAAAGTCTATTTTATCTGACTTTCCTAAAAAGAAAATTTAACAAATCATTATTTGTTAGAAAATAACTATATTGTAAAATAGAAACCTTCTGCAATCCTTAAGAAATAAGAATAAAAATCATTATAATTTAAATTAAAGAAGTTCCTGCATTTAATTTTCAACGAGAAAGTTTCCCATTAACATTAACAGACATCTACGACATTTTCCTATAAAACCATTGAGCCAAAGAGTAGACCATATTTGAAATTACTGCATCACATAGATCTGTCTTCCACTTCAATATTGATTTACAATCAAAAGTTTAATATATATCTTTTATATTCTTTTCATATTTCACATACATTATATTTTGCCTAAAGGGCTTCAATTTTTACAATTACCTTTGAATGTGTGAATCCACATGCCAAAATATTTTGATTTATTAAAAATGGTTCGCTCTTAATTTAAAAAAAATATTTTACAAAGACTTAAAAAAGTTTATTTCTTTTGTTAGAAATACTAAATGAAGAAACTATTAGAATGAAAATAGTAAAACAATTTTTTTAAATTCACTATCTTATAAAAATGAAAAATACTTACATAAATGAGAATGCCTTTCATATTTCTTTGACATTACTGAAAAGAATTATGAAGGACTATCAAAATCCATTGGAAAAGCTGCAGAAAAATTGAAAATAAATTGTATTTATTAATAATTGCAAATCATCTTTAAACTTTTTTAATATCTGTAAATATTCCGTAGTAATTACGTCACTTTAAGAAAAATAGTTAGATATGCAATAAATAAGAGTGTGTTCGTACCTTGCTTTATATAGTCTCAGGCGATATTTTTTTCAAATTAATCATGAAATGCTAGCTTGTATTTAAACATGTCAAAAATTTCTATCAATATAATAAAGTAGAACTTCATCATATAGATTAGGATATTTGCCAATGGAAAATAAGTTTTTCTATTATATTTGAGCATTAATATGAGCTTCATTTGTTTCTTAATTCATATAGCTTTAGAATATATGTCAACCATATATCCAACATGCTCAACTAAAATTTTCATTTCATTTTATTTGGTATACTTTCTATTTCATTTATATGAATCCTTATTTCCCAAATATTTTTGTAATGAATTTACATCGTTTTTGTATTATTCAATATCATTTTCCGTAGTATTTCCTTAATTACGGCTAACTTTAATTGCAACAAAATATAAATTTCATCATATTAATGATTGATACTTATGTCAGTTTAATAAGGTGTTAAGATTCCTTATTATTGATTACTGATATTTTTTCAGTCTATCATTGAAAGAGAACTCGATGAAAAGAACTTTCTTGGGCATAAATTATATTTATATACTATAAAGATTATTTTCATTCTGATTAATTCATAATAAAATCACTTACATTTCATTTCATATAAAAATATTTCTATTGATTCGATTTCAAAAGAAAAAGGGGGGGGGCTAGGTAAGGAAGGGAAACAGAACTTTTGTTTATATTTTAAGAACAGTTAGTCAATTTTATATATTTCTTTTGTTTTCTGTTTTTGTATTTTATTTTTACTTTTGTTTATTTTAGCAGTTGAAATCATAAATAATTTATTGTCCAAAAAAAAAATTAAATTCTCTATGGCCTTTTTAATTTTTAAAATTTTAAACTGTAAGGAAATGTTTCCTTAAATGATACTTCTAATAAAATAAATTACATTTTAAGACACTATTTAATGTTTTGATTATTTAATTTTTTCGTATTATTAAAATGCAAAGAATGAAGCAAGAAAATTTCCAATTATTGCATCTTGTCTTGCACTAAATATGAATTGCAATTCAATGTCCTTTCTTAATAAAAATTTCGGAATTATTGAAAAGGTCAAATACCCCTTAAATACTTAGGGGAATATTTTTAATGAATATATTCAAGATTCTCTTCACAATTAAGTCAACAATTTGCTTTTAAGGTATCGGATTAAAATCGGAGGAGATTTTTCAAAAAAAAAATCTTAATGTTTTACATGATGTTTTTTTAATTAAAATAAGGATAAAATGATGAATAAAAAGGATTATTTAAATACATATGTACATTTTGAAGAAAAAGCATATTTTAAGGTAAATTTTAGTATTTATTTACAAAACCTAGGATTGTTCTAGAGAAAAAAAATTATGTATTTTCCATTTTTCTTTGTAACATTATATGTGTAACATAGCTATATCTAAGTTTAGCTAGCTATTATCTAAGAATTATATTCAAAAACAAAATTTTGTGTGCAATATATGAAACTATCAATGAAATGTTGGATTTTTTCAATAATATTTATATTAAACAAACAAAAATCCACTTCTGGTGCAAAGAATCAGTAGTTCATTTATTCTACATAACATAACGAGCTCTGATTATAAATTTCATTCTGATATCTCGATTATTTTTTGTGATAAGACGATACTCGTAGAGTAGAATTATGAAAAAACTCGTTCTTCAGAAAATGCATTTGAAGTCTTCAAATGCTTATAAATAAATATCACTTATATATCAATAATTTGCTATAACTTGGCTTCGAACTGACATATTGACAAAATAAAGATATCACTGGAAACATAAATGTATCTATTTTTTGAAGCAGCAAAAAAATAAAAATGCGAATTTTCATTCTAGTTCATATTTTCAAATCAGCCGGATACCTTTCAGAATTATGAAACCTGAACATAAAAAATGTTGACTGAAATTTTAGATTGAACTAAATTTTAAAAATATTTTAGTGTGAATCTTTCACAAAAATATCAATCCATATTAGCCTTTTCCTTTCTGTTTCATTTAGAAAATAAATTGCAACAAACAGCGCATTGATATAATCTAGAGATGTATGTTTAGCTTAAAATTCTTAAAATTTCATTAAATAATATTTATGAAACAAATGTCTTTACAAAACTATGAAATGAAAGGAGGCAAAATCTAGTTACAATTTACAACTATTTTTGGTAAATGAATGGGTCTAAAGATCAGTAACGGTATTTTACTGGTCAAGCAGCAGTAGTAGAAGGGGGGTTCTGTTACTACAAAATCAACTAAAACACTAAAGAATTCATTTTCAGAAAACTAGCAAATCAATTCGTTACTTGCGATGTTAATTGCTGAAACTCAAAGTTTAAATCTTTTTATTACAATTTTGCAGCAATGTAAAAAATTTGTATTTAATCTCCCCCCCCCCCCCCAAAAAAAAAGCTATTGTTTTTTCTCTCTTATATATTTTTTTTTCTAAAAAGAGGAAGATTTATTTTTCAAGAGGAATGAAAATCAAATATAGCTATAATAATTTTTTTAAGAAAACGGATTAAAATTCGATACATATTTCTACTTTTTGAAATTCGATAATCTTTATAAAAGAATGGAAACAACTTGTTAGAAGCATTCACACAAGTTTCATAATTCGTTCTCTCCGCCCACGCTGTCAGTCGCGTGGCCGTGATAAATTATTCACAGAAAGAAAAAGTGTCAAATTAGCCAGCTATGTCAGTTACGAAATCGATTTATAAAGATTCATGCGAGTTATCTGTCTCATTAGTTGAATTCTTCGCCATCAGCTACTGATAGCGTAATTGGCAGCTATGGAATCTCTTCTCAATTTATTAAATTTTTCACACGCGTCGTAAAACAAGAATCACTAGATTTTTTTAAAATAAAAAATGGTTCTTTTTTATTTATTGTGAATTGTTATGAGGAATAAAGAGCATGAATAATTTTAGTATCATTTTGAGTATAGTAAATTTACTAAATGGAATTCTGAAAATAATTGATAAGAAAGTAAATGAAATTTAAAGATATGTATTTACAAAATGTAAATGTAAATTTAAAGTGCTGTGTTCGTTTATTTAGATACCAATAATCAAGAATTTTGAAAGAGAACAATGAAGAATAATATATCAATTAAAATATGAGTCAACCATCGACTGGTAAACGTTTGATTTTGTTAGTAAAAATAGACATTTTTTTTATCTATTTAGAATTGGTGTGCATAAATAATTTCGTGATATCTATTTTTGATTTCAATAAATTATCTACCTATAAATTATTAAGTGGGTAGTAAGAAGAATTGGTAACTGAACTTGCACTTACAGAATACAGACTTTAAATTTTAGATATAATGTCACTAGTTCAGATTCAATAATTTAGAACTTTGAAGGCGGCTTGCATTGATAAATTAATAAATAAATCAAAATGTGAATTCACCAACTGTCAATCATATAATTTTTAAATGAAAAATTGTTATTTTTTGCATATTGCGAAATGAAGAATGGAGAATAAGGAGTATGAATTATTTCATCAACATACTGTTTACAATAAGTGAACTAAGTTAATTATTCTAGAGGTCGTAGGTGAGAAGATTTGGTAATTAAAGTGAGATTACTTACAAAACGTAAACTTAAATTTAAGGGTTAGAATTGCTTGTTCAGATATCAGTAACCCAGAGTTTTAAATTTACAAGGATGAAATAATAAGTCAATCAAAGTATGAGTCTGTTATCAGTTGGCAATGATAGAGAATTAGGTAACTATGAAATATATCATGAATGTGTTGTAAAGTAAGAATCATGATTTTTTAAGAAAATTTGATGTTCTCAAAGTCAGATGCGTTGTAAAGATTAAAGAACATGTATAATTCTTTCCGCAAAGATAAGAAAAAATGAGCAAACACTAAGCATGAACTTTATATTTATGGAAGGCCTGTAGAACCAAGAAAATTTAAGAGTGTAATTTTATTTCCCAAAGAATAAAAAGAAAAATAATTCGAGAGTAATTAAGAGTTGGAATCAAAAATAAGGAAAATAACATAATTACACACAGATAACCCCCACATGTAGGACAAATAAAAATTTATTACTATTTTTAGAATGTCAATAGTTTGAAAAATTATGAAACGATTCTTCCGAACGAAATCCGAACTTCTAAACGATTTGACTGCCAAGATTCAATATTAAATGCAATTAAAGACATATAATAATGTTAAAACTGGTATGATAGTTACTGCTGTAATCTAAAATCAGTAGCAATAGAAGAATATAGGTTTGTTTCTATATGGTTTTTATTTTTTCTTTTGAAATCCGATCTTTTGAAAATATTTGACGTTCCAGTTAATGTTCTTTTGGTTTCAATTTTCTTATAAAATTTAATTTGTTATGAACTTTTTGATATACTAGGATCGCTGATTTGTTAATTTCGCATTCTATTGAGAATTTTAGAAAAATTAATTTATGTCCAAATTCTGATGTAATGTAATCATCAAATCAAATATTCTGGTTCAATGAAAATATAATCATAGTTTATTTTCTTGATTTTCGTGTCTGTAACAATAATAATGCATCATATTTACAAATTTATTTATTTATTCATAAATCAGTAAGAGTTCAATCAATGAAATACATCAAATCAAGTTTAAAAAAACAGATGTTGTTATATTCATATTTCATAATGTTTTGCTGTATAGCTTTTTCAAATTCTTGAAGATGTATGTTAATAAGTTTTCCTACAATTATTTAGTATCACATTTTATAAATTCGTGTTCCTTATTAGATTTTGAAGAACTATTAAGAATTTGTTAAAAAAATTATTAATTTTATTAAGAATCTGTTGAAAATTCAATTAAGTTATAAATTTTCGGTAAAACTATTTAGTTGTTTTGGCATATTATTTGAATTTGTGCCCTTATCAATAAGACATTGCATTCAGAAATGCTCATTGGCTTAGTCATAAACCCAAAATGCATAAATTAAATACTTCAAATGAAAGTAAAAAACTATTATCATCACTTTCATATTTTAAAATAGCTCAATATTATCCTTTTTTTAACTTTTTAAGAATGGCTTAAAGTAGGAGAACTATTGATATTTTTAGATGACTTTTTTTTTTACATTTATTATATATTATTTTCTGACTGTAATAGCTTTAAGCTTTCTTAAGTATTAAAGAGTTGCCCGAGGGAAAGAGTTCATTTAGAGAGAAGAGTTGAAAAATTCCTGATGTATTTCGCTTTCCTTGCTATATATTATTTCGTGACATAGCAAGGATTAAATAGAAGAAACTGTCATTTTGAATGATGCATTTAGTTTCAGAACGTAACATAATAATAATAAAACATAATCTTCTTTATTTCTTTCAGTGAAGAATTTTTTTGGGTTATTTTCAATGTTAACTTAGGAAATTCTCAGATATATTTGCACTATAATATGTTTTCCACCACGATTTTCAGGTAACTTTTAAATTCTTTTTAATTTATTTTCATCTGTTGATATTATTTGGAAGGATTTCTGAAATAATTTTTCCTGTTGCCTCACGTAGATATTAAAATTAAGATTCACATTTCTTTAAAATAAAAAAATTCCCAATTCAAATTGCTTTTTATTTTCTTTTTTATCACTTGGAGTTATGTTCGTTATTTTTTCTGTTTTTTTTTAAACACAAAAATACAACTTAATAAGTAATCAACATTATTCCATCATCAAGCTGTTTTCTAGTAGATAAATAGCAATTGATTCAATAATTTTTGTTTATCTATTAGAAGATTAATTTAAAGTAGAATAATTGATTCAAATTCAGATTACTGCAAGAAATTTATTTCATGATGCATTTATTACGGGAAAGGAAATAAAACTAAAATGATGTTTAATATAATTTTAAAAAACATCTATAGTCCTTACTAATATTTCCTTTTTAGTTCATTTTCATCTGTTGATATTATCTGAGTAAGGTTTTGAAATAATTTTTCCTGTTACCTTACGTAAATATTAAAATTAAGATTCACATTTCTTTAAAATAAAAATATATATTTTCAATTGAAATTGCTTTTTAAATTTTTAACACTTGGAGTCATATTCGTTGTTTCAATTTTTTAAAAGACAAAAATACAACTTAAGTAGTAATCAACATTGTTTCATCATTAAACTATTTCCTAATAGATAAATAAAAATTGATTCAGATAATCGTTATTTATCTATCAGAGGATTGGTTTAATATAAAATAATTGATTCAAATTTATATTACTAAAAGAAATTTTACCTCATGGTGTATTTTTATGGATAAGAAATAAGACTAATATAATTTTTTAAAACATCTGTTGTTCTTACTAATATTTTGTCTGTTGGAAAACTTCCATATATATTCCTAATTGTATTCATATTGATGTTTCAAAACAACTTTTCAACCCATAACTTTAATAAGAAAATAATAGTATAAACTAATTATTTGAATGGTTAATAATTTAAAACAGTATATTAAATTGTTTGGATAAAAAAATAATTGCAGTGCTGATTATTAAAACTAAAGTAACTTTAAATCATGATTTTTTTTCTTATTTAAAAATAATTGAATTGCATGATTATTGAGAGGGGAAAAGAAACGATTTGTGGTCTACCGCATTTTTTATAAGTGATGATAAATGAGGTACGAATTAATAAGAAATCAGAGCTGTAGCTGAACTTTTCCCAGAAGGCTTTCCCTGTCAATTCCGCTTGAATTTAATTACTACTTATGATACGGATAGTCAAACTAAAATTTTTTTATCCTAATCAGGAAATTGGATAGAAAAGGGTTGAATTCCAATAAGTGTCAAATTACTTCAATTAGGTATTCACTACAAAATTGTTGACTGCGTTTTTCATTACAAATATGAATCCATTTTTTTAAAGGGTGACGCAGCAGAAAAAAATTAGAAAATAAGAAAAGTAAGTCTAGGAATATGTTATAATTAAAAAAAAAAAAAAAAAAAAAAAAAAAAAAAAAAGGGGGAAATTGTTTGCTTTTCTCCATTTTCAGGTTTCGTTTCTGTCAAAACATTTTCCGAAGTAATAAAGGAAACTTTGGGAGATTGAACCTTGGCAATAAAATTTCGAGTTTTCATAAATTGATTGAATCAATCAATTGAAGAAATTTAAAAAAAATCTTAACAAATTTATTGAAGCTTACGTTCTACTTTTATTAATTTTTTCAGAAAATTTTGGGGTTAAATTTTATTAATAAAATAAGTTAAGGAAGTATTTGTTCTGAGAAGAAAGTTTGCATTAATCCTATAAAATTGCAGAGTAGGAATAAAAGTTTATGAAATTATTTTTTTTCCTCCAAGAATTTCATCATAAAAAATTTTTGGTTAATAGATCACGGCATAAATTATTCTCAGAAGTTCAAGCTGTCAATTATTTTGATCGTTTAAAATCAAATTCTTAAAAATAAGATTTTAATGTAGACAAATCGTGCTCTTTTTTTATAGCAAATTTAAAATTTCCAAAAACATGGCTTTTTAATGGGTTTTTAAGAAATATATATATGAATTATAATCATCTGTTGTTAAGCTGAACATCTAAAACGAAGAATACGGTATGGCTGCTACAGGGTTATTCAAGAAAGATAAGAATAATTTTCCGATTATTAAAAAATAAACAACTTGTTAAAATATTTGATAATTATCTTGAATGACAAATATAGGAACATTCGATTGTCATAGGCAACATAACGGAATAAATTCTAGAATTTAGGAATCTTTTCGTTCTTCAAAAGATTTTCAAGGATTAAAATATTGTTTTTTTTCTTTTTGATTTTAAAATTTAATGAATCTAATTTAATTTAATGAAATCTAAATAAAATTCACAATATTCTTTTTCTCAAAATTAATTCTACCATCTTATATTATATTAAGATGTCTTTTTGAACGTTTAATTTTGTATCTGATTCCATTCTTAAGATTCGTAATACTTTCTCTAAGAAAATTCATTGATTCATATATTTTTTTATTCAAAGTGTCTTTTCAAACATATTCCATTATTATCTTTAAAATATATTTTAGCAGGAGAAAGTAAAAAAGCATGCTATGTTACTATTAATTTCAATTTTTTAAAAATAAATTGTTTGAATTCGATTTATTTTATAGGACTATCATAAATAAAGCAGTACCTTTTATAAAAATCTCGTTATTATTGATTTCACATTGCCAAGAATTATAAATATAAATATTTATCAGTTAAGATTTATATGGCTAATAAAGAAGGAAAAAGAAATAATTATACTAGAGATATTTTATATTGGCTCGATTGAGTTTCTGAAAATATTCATTCTGTATAAGATTTCTTTGAGAAACTAAGCACAAATAATTGTTTGAATATGTTTAAAATTAACGATACTGATTTCTTCTTTCACTCAGGTATATAAATAATAGTTTAAGTCTGAAAATTTGTTTTAACATTTTTCTCTGAGTTTTTCGACGAACGGCCTGAAACTTTTTGCAGATATTTAATTAAGTTTTCCAATTAAAATCTTGAGGAAATAAGGACTTCATAGTAAGTTTTGCCTCACTTCAAAATATATGTATATAATAGTTCTGATAGTTTTACACGTGCAGGATCAAATGACATAAACAAGATCTTTTTTTCTTTTAATGGTGTTAGAAATAATTCAAATGAAATTAATAGATTCTTTATAAATAGCATGGATCAATTCCTCGCCCGAATTCTTTTCTTTCATTTTTGTAAAGAAATGACCGAATTCATTTCTTTCTCATTTGTAAAGAAATGTTTTTCCCTTCATTATCATGGAAGCAGAAATCAGAATAATGATAAATAATATCTAATAAATTTGAGTAAAACAAACGGAATAAAAGTACATTAAAAATACTGAACAAAGTGAATATTTTGTTTAAGAAAAAATGCAATCGAGAATTTTTTGAAAAGGATTTTCTAAAGATAATTTTGATTTTAATTCTATTTTAAGTAACAAAGCAAATAAAAAAAAAGAAAACCTAGATATTTTTTGCTACTAATTTTTAATTTGGAGAAAATTTTGATATGTTTTTTATTAATAAAACAAATAAATAAATTCCATCTTTCTTATCAATAATTTTTATTTTGATAAAAATTTTAATTTAATATTTGATGAAAATCAAACTGTTTAAACTCAATATTTCTTAGCAAAAATTTTTAATTTAGAATTAATTTTTAACAAACATAACTGCTATGGTATAGAAGAAAGAATCATTATATATAAATATATATGGCTGAAATCGCCCTGAAGAAAGACTTAAATGTCCTTAGGATCTTGAGTCTTCCATAGGATTTGTACATATGAAGATAAAATCTTGGTTCGAATAAAAAAGAGTAACTTTGATAAAGTTCTTATTTAAAATAATAATAATAAAAAAACAAGATTGTGTTACAATAAAGGAAAATAAAATTCTTAATAAAACAAATATAAATGTAAGACGTATTTTGTAATAGAAAATAAGTTGATATGCCTTTTTGCTAGAAAGAAAAAAAAATTGTAGACTATATGAAAAACTGAAAGAAAAATGAATCGCATCGGCGATTCATTTATGTATGAAATGTCATTATGTATGTTATGTCATTATGTATGAAATCTACAAATAAAAATATAGAAACTTCTGTAAGTAACTTTATTGACGGCTTCATTTAGAAAATTTTAAAGGACAATTATATTTGATAAATCCTATATAGCATCTTATCTAAATAAAATTAAATTGCCTTTCTAAAAATTTGGTTTTATGCATTAACTTGGAATAACAAGAAAAGAGAAAAAGTGCAGTTGAGTTAATACAACTCTGAATAGTATGATGAATCTGATTTAAATGCAGCAATATATAATAAAATTTCTATCAATAATCATTTAAAAAATTTAAATGATCACCTTTATCATTTAATTTGTATCATAAATGGAAACACTCATGTGATAAATTTTAAGTGTATGATAAAGATTAAACTATTTAGAACATCTGTAAATATATTTTCTTCTTTCAAATTAGGTCAGGCAATATGCTATTTACAACTTATATAATTTTGCATTATTTAACCAAATCATTGAAAACTTTCACAAAAGAAAGAAATTTCATTTGTCGCGATACAACACCGAATACAATGTTTTAAAAATTAATTTGAAAGACTTGGTGAATAATAAAAAGTATTTTGAAAAAAGTACATTTGCAACGGTTTGTATAGCAAGAAAAATTTCTTACATTTTAATCTCAATAAGGATAATTTTGATGAAATAATAATGCTTGGAAAAGTGAAGGTAGTGCCAGTTGGATTACCAATAGAACAGTTAGTAAATAATTTTTTTTAAAACTTAAATGGTAGTTTTGTCTTAGAATTTAAAATTCTTTAATAATGCGAATATTTTTTTATAATTTCGCAAAGTTATTATAATTTCAAAATTATTATAACTATTTAATAATGAAAATCTTATAAGAACTTCTGAAAATAGCAAAGAAGAGATTAATGGAACATTTTTTGAAATTTACCTTGCAAAAATAATACATATTTTTGGTTTCATGTGAAAGTAAATTATTTTATTTCTTTAATTATGCTATATAAATAGTTTTTAATATAGACATTTATATAAAGCGAAAAGAACATTATAACTTATTGTAGTATAAAATCATTATGACTATTAATTTCAATAAGAGAAATTTTTATTATTTTCTTCATATAAATTCTATTATAAAACTGTATAGAAATGTACTTATGTAATCGAAGATTAAATTATGAGTCAGTTACAAAAACAACTAATATTTTCTAAAAAATGTAATGCACTTTTCTATGCAAAATGTCAACAGATTTAAAATTCTAAGAAATATGAAGAAAAATTATTAAATATTAAAACTGAAATAAAATGAAAAATATTTCACTTGGCATGAAACTTTTAAATGTATGAAATGTAGATATGTTTTCTGTTTATTTTAATAAGTTCTTAAATCATCTTAACCTTTAAAAGGCCATTTTTTTTCTAGTGATGGTATATTAAAATATTTTTAGGATTGAGATTGGCATAAGAAAAGTGATTCATTTAACTTATTAGATAAATTTAATTTGGTTGATTAATTAATTTGTTTAATTAATAATTAAGTAATAAATCAAAACATGGAATTTTGTTCAAGATAAGGAATTGAAGCCTTTAAGTTTCTGTCTTATTGAAAAATGCGTCTGAGCTAATCCCAATGTATATAACTTCCTTCGAAGACTGATAAATTTGGTGGGAAGCATACTTCCCATGGCCCTTGAAAGGGTTAAATTATGATTTTATGATTTCTTATGTATAGATATTTAAATCGTAGTAGCACTTGAAACACTGTTGATATTTCTTCAAACTTATATTTCTAAGGAAAATATTTATACATTTAAAATTATGTTAAAATTACTAAGAAATATAAATTTTACTCTGATAAATTAGTAAACATTGAAACTGAAGTAATATGAAAAACATTTTACATGGCATGAAATATTTTAATCAATAGCAGCCACATATGTTTTCTGTTTTCTTATAGTCAGTTCCTAAATCATGAAGTTTTGTTTCCTAATTTAGGATTTTATTTTCCTCTATTGTATAGATATCATATTTATCTATGTAACAGAGTCACTCTGAATGCAAAATTATTTTTAAACAGAATCATCTTAAATTTCGTAAAGATTAAATTTAATATTGGATGAAATAGGCTATTATATTTAACATGTTTCATTTCTTTTTCATATGAAACTTGTGTTTCATGTGGATTTGCTGTTAACACTCTCTAAAGTGGAAGAAAACGTTTTAAGAGATAAAATTTCCTCTTATTTATTTCTTTTATCAAAAGATTTTACTGCTAAGGTGTAATCAAAATTAAATTGGATGTGAATTTTAAATTTTTAATTGGTTTTTGATTTCAAAAGCTATGAAAATTTCTTTCCAGAATTCAAATTTTTAAAAATTACAAAACCCTAAAACTAAAGCAGGCGTTCCTTTTTCTTTCAAAATTAAAATGTTATTAATGTATTTCTAAGATAAAGTAAAAAATAATTATATGACTTGAATTAATAATTAACTTTTTCAATTGTAAGCATATAAATAATCAATATTTTATTTTAGGTAAAACAATTATTATCGGTTCATGATTAAAATATACAGATCGCTCACTTTAAAGATGAAAAAACTTATGCATAGAAGTCTCATTTTTCATTGTTCAAGAATTAAAAAAAAAATGCATTGCTTCTACAAATGTGCAACATTTATGCATGCGGGTTTACGTACTTTTTAACTGAATGAAATATATGTTAAATATTTATATGATAATGAACTCAAATTCTTCCTAACCACCCTTATTTAATTTAAGTCTTTCAGAATATAATATTTTCCGAAGTGGGTTAAAACAACGCAACTAAATATTTTTTTAATTAAGTGTTAGTCGTCTAAAAATGCATAAAATATAAAACATTCAATAAAATTTTTATTTAAGTTCAAATTAAATATTTATCGTTACAATATCTTAATATTTAGAAAAAAAATATTAATATAACAATATTATGTCTTTAATTTAAAGCACGTTGAATAAAATTACTTGATAAACTTTAGAATTGGAAACAGCTGACATACACATTATTTTGAAAAAAATTATATACTAGCTACATTTTTTTATTCTCTAAATAATAAGCTTATATTTTGATAAAATGTGAAAAATAAAATCTCGATAGTTTTCAAATTAAAGAGCGGATAATTTGAAGAAAATTGATGGTTACGCGTAATAGTTCTAACATGTTAAAAAATTTGGCGGATAATTGACGTAATAATAGAGTTTTGCGCTGTGATTATCTACTGACTTTTAAACACTTCAATCAAAGTCCTCTTCCATGTTTTCTGTTAAACAGCTTATAATTATTGAATCAATCATATTTGACGACAATCTAAACGATCGGTATAGAATTATATGAAAAATTGCTGAACTTTCATGTAATTATTGAATGATAAAATCAGATATGGGTAAAAATATATTTTTTTGTTTTATAAGGAATAGCCGAATTACCGAAGTAAACCAGTCATTTAATTTTCGGACTAAAAAAAATTGTGATAACTTTTCGTAATATACAAGGTACGAAAGTAATATACAAGGAAAATATACAGGTAAATAAAGGTAAAGTAATATGCTAGGAAAAAAATTATATAAATTAATAGGTCAGGATTTAGAAATCTGTAAAATTAGCAAAAGCAAAATCCTCGAAGTAATATATTATTCAAAAATTTAAGCATGGGAAAAATACTTTATATATAAATTTTTCTTCTTAAATTTATAATTTGTATGAAGTTGAAAAATCAAGCCATCAGTTACTGATAATTCTGTTTTAAAACATAGGATGAATGTTTCTTTAATTTATGAATCTTTAGTTTTTTGTTTTTTTTCAAATATTTAACACAAAAGTAATAATTAGTATTATTCATTGAATGTTGACAAAAAGTAACAATACTTTTTCTACAATATATAAAGTTAAAAAAATAGTATCACAATAAATAAATTTTCTAGGTATCTTTTAAAGTCAGCCTTTTCAAACTTTATCTTAAAAATTCGGAATTCCTTTAAAATGCAATGCTGACGCTAAAAATATATTTTCGAATATTAAAATTAATTACATGGCGTCTTTTTGTTTTTAACTTCTGGTGCAAAAAAAAAATCAGTAACTTTAAAAAAGTAATGATTCTATTTTGGGATCATTGTATCGAAGCTAAAAATTAAAAATCTTAGTACTTGATTTTGATTTATGTTACCATAATTATATTTAGTTCTGGAGTTTTCTTTCGAAATTTCAATTTATTTATACTGTAAAATACGCAGCGATTTTACCATCAGTCTGTTCCTCCAAATATTTGGATTACATATTTAATAAAATTAAAATAATATAAATGAAAATTTTAAATCCTGTATTTGAAAATTGTGCTTAAAACCTATAATTTCTTCATTGTTAAGCCGAAATAGGTTACACGTACTCTGGAATTTTCTTTTCAAATTTCAGTTTATTTATATTGGAAAATATGCAGCGATTTCGCAATCAGTCTATTCCTCCAAATATTTGGACTACGTGTTTAATTAAATTAAAATAATATAACAGAAATTTTTAAATCTTACAAATGAAAACTGTGCTAAAAACCTGTAGTTTTTTCATTGTTAATACAAAAACGTTTTCTCGTAGATTAATCTCTGAGCATATTACCAGTTGGTAAAGTGCTCAATTAAGTTACTAAAATAAAAACTAGCGATTGCGATTTCATTTTAGTAACTTAATTCAAAATATTCTAATTTTGCTTTTCTTCATTTTTACTGATTAAACAACTTAAGTTCCACAAAAAATCGACCAGATTTATAAAATATTCCATCAAGAATTTGAACTATGGAAATGTACATGCTGGAAGTTAATGATTTCTTTCGCAAAATC
Source organism: Argiope aurantia (assembly GCA_026543865.1). Taxonomy (NCBI): domain Eukaryota; kingdom Metazoa; phylum Arthropoda; class Arachnida; order Araneae; family Araneidae; genus Argiope; species Argiope aurantia. Next base: position 24,847 of record JAPMOR010114991.1, read on the forward strand.
AGAAAAATGCAAATCCAAGATTTTAAATCAAGGAATATTCACTCTCATGAAGTTCGCCGAATTCTGTTTGATTTAACCAAATTCATTCGGTTTTGGATGGTCGACTCATTTTACTCTATGTCATTAGGAACTGAAACTAATCTGTGATTTCCTGCAGAATGTAGGCAGATATTGATGCACATGTATTTAATCAAACAAATTCATTTTCAGAATGAATTAAAAAAATTCCATTGGAATTTGTTATTAATGTCGCCCTTTAATTCAATACAGCTTGAAATCGTTTGTTCATGTGAGGTTGTGGAAAGCTACAATTCCTGTTTTCTAGAAATTTTATGTATAAAAATGCTGTGTTGATGCAACAAAACATTTCATAAAGCCTTTGATTCATTATTATTTTTATTTTACTGCTAACATTAAGGCATGATTAAACAATGAGTGAATATCTATAGTTATTAACAAAATTACTGTATAGAGAAGCACTGTTTATTCATCTTTCAAAAGTTTGTAGCAAAGCGACACATAAAGCAAAAACGTATAATCGAAATTTTAATAATCAATTTTGATTAATACAGACTTGATACTACTAACGAAGTTTCCTTCAAAAGTACTAAGCGTAAAGTTTGTTGAATTTCTATTATTTAAACAATAATAAAATTTTAAAATTAAACATTTATCATAAAACTGAAAAAAAATAATGTCTTTAATGCCTATTTTGAGTATTAATAACGCGTTTTCCATTTTATATTATTTATACGTATGTAAGTAGGTTTCAGATTAAAAAAAATCTTATAGCATCCATTTATAAAATAACAATTGTCAGAATGTATTTAAATTTAAATCAATATAACTATATTATTAATGGGATCATTTTCAGTAATCATGTACAGTACATCAATGTACAGTAATCCATCATCTGTCATCATTTATATTCTTTGATAATGTTAATTAAATATATTGTACAGCTACAGAAAAGTAACTTTAAATGTTTTCAAATGAATTCTAAAACAATAAGAATACTTCCATTAAACTATTATTATTTATTATTAATTATATCAAGTATTCAAGTTTAAATATAAATATTTAAAAAATTGATTAATTAATTTAGAAATAGAAGCATAAAAATCCATCTCATCGTGCAACTGAGAAGCATATATTATAGAATTTTGATAAAATAATTAATGTAAATGGAAATCCAGCCTTATTTAAATACAACCCATATAAAATAAGAAATTTTAGTAGTTAATTTTTTAGAATTTCCAATATGTCCTGCAAGGCTCAATAGTTTTATGAATGAAAAAGATAGCGGAATATTGAAAGAAAAAGAAGATTGTTTATAATTTTAATCAAAAAAATCAAAACTTTTGGTGTGATAATATAAAATAATTCAACCAATCCGCATCAATATATCCAAATGTTTATGCTTACTTATTGAAAAGAATTCTTTTTTTAGAAATTATTTTCAATTTTGAAACTAATATCAGGAAATTAATAGCACCGTTCTTCGTAATTTCTAAAGAGCAAAAAAACTATAAAGACACGTGCTTAAAATATATGAGATTTCAAAATAGTCATCATGACATCAAAGATATGATTTTTAGGAAAAATGATATCATTTCAAAGAAGTGTTGCATTAATATACGATGAGACAAAAATTTCTTATTTAAATAAACCAGTATATATGCTTTTAAATATAAAATGCATACTAAAACTTGGTAATCTCATTTATTATTTTTTGCTGGAGCTTTGACATTAAGAGAAATTCTGAAAGAATGTATTCTCTTATAAAGTTCTGACTATAAAAGAATTCTTTGCTAGAGTTCTGACTATAAAAAAATTCTTTGCTAGAGTTCTGACTATAAAAGAGTTCTTTGCTAGCGTTCTGACTACAAGAGAAATTCTGACAGAATAAATTCTCTTACAGAGTTCTGACTATAAAAGAATTCTTAGCTAGAGTTTAACTATTGGAAAAATTCTGGCTTTGATAGAGTTCTGACTTTAAAAAAAGATCATTAAAGTTATAGCTTGGCAAATTATGTTTCCATAATCCTCCTTTCATACATAAATTTGTATTTTAGAAAAAAATAATAAATGAGTTCTTGATTATTAAAAAAAAAGGAAACTAAATTATCAAAAATATACAAAACATACTTAGTATTGATGGCTCAACCGATACCAGTCAGCTGTTTTCTCGGAATACAGATCAGAGTTGTTTCCTCACAGAATGTTAACATTAGAGTGAAAATAGAATCTGCGTGTTGAAGGGGGTAAGCACGTGTCAGTGGGGCGATTTGAGGGTCTTTCAGGGCAGTGGGCCTCCCTAGTTCAACGACCCTCTTGCAATAGCCTTCGAACTAAAATCGCCCCCATGGTGAGCCCAGTTTTCCTGATGGTTCAATCTACTCTTTGTGTTAACGATAGTTTACATTTTTCATTTCAATAAAAAAATATTCCTTTAGTATTTTCTAGCAATATGGCGAACCATTCATTTTTGTTATTTTAAGACAGTTGTGCAAGATATAACTTTTGTTGCTAATTAAAAGCATTTTCCTTGCCAGCGCAAAACTACCTTTTTAGGAAGAAAAAAATATTTTATTGTAACTTGAACCGAGTATATATCTCTAGGTGACAAATAGTATTTAGATTACTTAATATGAATGGTACATATAGTAAAATATTTAAATTTTGTTGCATTCCTTTTTGCGGCATAGTACATAAGAAAAGAGCTAAGGATTAATTTTTTATCTTCATTTCTTCAAAAAAAAAGTTTTGCCGTGTATTTTGGTAATTTCAAATAATAGGCACACAACAAAACATTAAATATGAATAGAAGCTTCAATTATTTAACTAATAAGAGCTTCAACTATGATTTTTTTTGTGTGTGTTTAATCAAGGCTTAGATTTATAAAGTAAAAAGACGCATTTAAATTTCAGTTTATAAACGAATATAAGAAAAAAAATCAAAGCAGAACATAGTAGGCAAAAATGTAATTGCGTTAATTATTTTTTTCGCGTTTTATAAAAAATAAAATTTTTTGCCTGATTCTATGATATTTACTATTTTTCATTGCTTGAGCCTTCATTAATAAAAAAAAAGTAATATAGTGAACATATTTTCTTAGAATGAAACTGCAAAATTTTTTCTTGATGTGTGGAAGTAAGCTGTCATATTTAAAAATTTTTTATCAAGTAGTTGTTGTAGGTATTCAAATGAATTAATGTTTAATTAATGCAAATATTATTAAAGGTATTTTTTAATCAAAAATTTGATGATGCTTTTATAGACTTTTTTTTATTTAAGATAGAAAATATTGCAATTCAGTTCTCACATGAATATTATCATGAAAAGATAGATATTAATTATTCTTTTTCTGAAAATTTATGATGTACTAGTTGGTGTATATTATATTACTTTCAGATTAATGATGCATCATTGTAGAATTATGAGATGCGATGCCAAGTTTAATCTTTCGAAGACTTGGTAAAAGTGCACTCTGAAATCTTGCAGATGCCCCTCCCGTCTTAAAAGGATGCAATAGCTTAGGAGAGGTGATACTGTTGCTTAGCAACCACTGCCCACTTCCGGAATTGTTTGACTTAAGAGAGAGGGCCTTTATAAAACTCTCGTGCCATCTAGTGGGAAACGGAATTCTTTTCTTGAAATTTCTCCTTTTTTTTCTGTTTCTTTGGAACTGCTCCTTTAAAAGAAAGATAAACATTCGGTGAAAAGCATAAAATATGCAGAAATAATATTGTAAGAATTTTTTTTTCTGGAAAAATAAACAGCCATCAAAATAAATTTTTGTTTAAACATAAAAACTGCGGTGAGAAAAATTCTTTTTTTTATATAGAATAGACAGGAACAGGTTAAAATATGAGGATTTTTTATTATTAATTAATTATAGTTTTTTAAAATAAAAAATAGTAAAAAGTTACGTTTATTTGAAATGAGAATATGAAATTGAAACTCTGTAAAAAAATGTTTATTCTGAAATTTAAATCACGAGAAATTTATTTAAATAAAAAAGAAAATTACAGTTAACAGAAATATGTTTTTGTTAATTAAATATAAGACAACTAATAAAAAACTATAGCATTATTGATTAAAGATACTTAACTATAATACAATCTGTATTATTTATTTCATGATATAATAAAAAAGGAATCATTAAATTATTCCATTTCCTTGTCAACAGTTTTAGTTTCTTCTCAGTTTAATAACACATTAATATAACTGTAATATTATTGTATAAGTATAACTTATATTGAGTAATAATGAAATTCAGAATCATATATTACATCTTGTTTCTTAGCAAATCAATATGTGATTATTTTCATTTCTTCACCTTATTTTTTACTATATCTCATTCAATATCACAACTTTTGAAGGCAAATTTATCTTAACAACTATTAAATAAAAAAAAAGAAAATGCATTAGAAAATTATTATTGGAATTAAATATTTAACCTCTCTATTTCATTCCTTATTCAAAACAAACTAATCAGAATATATAATATAGAAAATAATATTTTCTTTTTGAAATTAAAACCAAATATATATTATTGAATAGGATATTATAAACTTTTTATTCCCTGACATATATAAAATACAAATTTAAATATTCAAAACATTTTCATGCATTTAAACTAAACGTATTATATAAATTAATATCTAATTTAATTCGATTATTTTGTTGCAATATAGGAAATAACGAAACTTCGGGTTAAATTTTCTCATAAATTTTCATTTTTAGTGAAAAAAAATCCGTTTATTTACGTAAAATTTAATTAAAAATCCTTTCTAAGATAAAATGAAACTTTTCAACTTAAAACTGTTGTTAATACTTAAGTTTTCAAACAAATTTTTATGCTCAGTTCCATATCGTAATGAAAATCGAAACTTATTCAAAAAATTTTGATGAGTATTTGCTTCGTTTGTTTCTCACTTTTTTATTATTTAAATATAAGTGATACATTAGAGATATTTCTAAATTAATCAGATTTGTAAAGATATGAGAAATGAAATTTCAATCAATCTATAAGTACTTTAGATAAAATATTTCATTAAAATACACAAAGTTATAAGTAATATAAGTTATAAGTAATATAAGTTATAAGTAATAGACAGACAACTAAGTAATAATTTTAGTATATTAAATTTTAATATAGGATTCACACAATTCCTGAAAATTCATTTGTTCAATAGACATTTGTTTTTATTTCTATTTGTCTACTTTTTTTCATTTTTGACTAGTTGATAATGGAATAAAAATATCAGAAATAGGAAAATAACTTCACTTATTATTATTGAAAATTATAAAACTAAATATGAGTAATTATTATATATTTGAAATAAATTACATTTTCTGCATTCTATATTTTTATTGTTATGAATTCATTTCAAGCAACTTAATTTTAAAGGAATGATAAAAAGTATTTAATAATTGACATTTTAAGTAATATTTCTTTTTTTTTCCCGTCCGAGAAACAAAGCAAAGAAATCTAAATTGATTAAAGCCTGATGCTAGATGAAATCGAATCTTCATTTAGAACTAATTTAAATCTTTATTATTGTTATTTCTATTCCATATTTTAGAAATTTAATTTGAATCCGTGGCGAAATTTTTTCAGGGAAAAATAAAACCTTAAAAAGAATTTGGACAAGTATTATTGTCCAATGAATCTTGTTGTTGTTGTTTCCGATGGCACTTGCCATAGGCAAGCCCGCTGATTTGAAATCAACGATTTTAAGCCGAAAGGGAACGTCTCTTATTTTAGTAGCGCCAACTAGGGCCAAGAATACGATTTTGCTACTCACGCATCACATTCGCTTGCACAGCCCCTTTTTAAAGGGGGGCACATTCACACATCTCACAGATAGAACAAATGAAGGACAACCATGCCCGAACCTGGACTCGAACCCGGGACGCCCAGATCACGGGGAAGACGCGCTACTCCTATGCCAGGACGCCGGCCCAATGATTCTTAATAGTTGTATTGTTGGTAAAATTGGCCATTATCCCTTTCAATGAGAATTACCAATTTTCCAAACTTCAATTCGAGATTTCCTAGATACTGGCAGCAAAATCAGAAGTCGACCATGTTCCACTTAATCCGAGACATCTGCTTCCTTTTCATTAATTTCTATAACATGTATACAAATTGATGCATTGTATAGACATATGGAAAATGATAAAATTTAAATAAATTATGACGTAGAAATAGAGTTTATCTTTTTATCAAGATGTCTGTATTCAGTGAATAGTAAAAAGAATGGAGAAAAATTATTCTTGCAGTTATTTTATAAACAAAATTAAATTAAACTTTAAAATTTTTTAATAAAGCAAAAAAATTCAGCACGGTTTTAAATCCATGAAAATAATCGTGACCAGCTATTTGCTATTTCCCGGATTATCTAAAATGACAGTTTACATCTGACCATCAGTGATCGGTGTATATCATTATAATTGAAGTAGGGTCATTATGATTATATGTTTTTCTTAAATCCTTAAAGCAATTACTTAAAAAAGTATCTAATATACGATATCACTGTTAATAATGAAAAAATGCCTTTCTAATAATAAAAAATAAGGAATTTTGCAGAATCTAATAGTAAGTATTGATATAATTCCTGATTCCTCAACTCCTGAATTATTCAGATAGTTAGTAGCTTAGTTTAGATTTAGTTAACATATTCTTTTGAATACAGATAGAATAATAGATAAAAATAATGGAATTTAGAGCCATTATCAAATTATGAGAACGATACTTGAGCCTGCATTTCGTCTCCCACATTTATAATTTATACACAATACCAGATGAAGAGTTGATAAATCAGATGAATGATTTATTCTATCGTTATTATTAAAATTCAAACTGAAATCTTTTCATTTTGAGAAAACAATTAAATAAATTAAAATAATTTTCAATATATTCAGATATGATTAACCGAAATGTTCTAAAGTAATTAGAAATGATGAAAAGGAAAGCTAAAAATGAGAAATAATGAATATAACTAAACTAGGTTATTATAATTTTATAACAGAATTAGTTTACAAATCAGAAAATTAATATCTCTTTAAATCTGCAGTATTTCTTTATTTTTATTCCTATATTTAATAATAGTTTTAAATATATCTCAACACCCTTCTCTTAAAAATTTGAGCATTTATCTTTGTTCTTCTTGTAAGTTGTTCATTATCTTTGTTCTTACCTCTTACTAGTATGATTAAAAATAATGTATTATTAATTTTGTGCTAAACAATTTTTTTATTTAAAATAATGAAAAACAATCTTTAAAAATAACTTGAGAATTTTAAATTCAATTTTCAGAAGTTACTTAAACACTTAAATACTGAAAGCAATAAATTTCGATTTCAATAAATTAAAGAAATTAAGATTCAACGAAATTCAAATTATTGAAGATAAAACAAAATTTCAAATTCAATAAATTAAAGAAGAAAAAAAGCAAAAATTATTCAGATAAAAAAATTTCTAGCGGTTGATAATGAAGAAATAATTAAAAGACTAATTAAATTAAAAGACTTTCCTCTAAAGAGAAAAACAGTTCCTTCATCAACACGTTAATGTGATTGTGATCCCTAAAACGTAACCTCGAAATTCCTATTAATTTCTCCCGCAAATTTGTAAAATAATTTATTTATGTAAGTTAAGCGGCCTTGTGCTTTTGTTAAAACTTTTATCACAGAGGCATTCAGAGTAAATTACAATTAAAAATAAATAAATAAATAAATAAAATAAAAAATATCAAATTAAATTTTTCCCATTTTTCTCTTTTGTTCGAAAGCAAATTATGTATTTAAATCTTTAGTTATACTGCGATTGTTGTAATTATCTTTAATTCAGATAATGAGAATTTCAAGAATTCATTTCAGGGATATTTCTGATTGGTAAATGTTATATCGAAATTTGAGAAATAATACTTAAAATTAAAAAGTAACAGTGAAACAAGAAATGTATTGTTGAACGAAATTACTATGCCTGGATTAAATGATTCAAATTCAACAATTTCTAGATCAAGAGATTTCTATTCTCTCATGATCAAAATGTATGATAATTTCAATTTAATTTTTCATAAAATCATGTAAAAACTGGGCAGAACATTGAGATAATTGTAATTTTTACATGGTTGCCATGCACAATACTAACCTGGCGTAAGAAAATTTGCTACTTGACAAAGATTAATTTTATCGTATTTCAGATGTAAATAAAAATTCTAAAAAATGACAAAACATTTCGTTGCAAGTTATTGTTCACAATCTTTTAGAATAATTAATTTTAGTAAATATCTAAAGTTTATAGAGTCATCTCTATAAAAAAAATTCACGTTTGGAATTTAGATTGGGATGATATACTTTTTGTAAAACAAATTGTAAACACTTCTTCATTGTTTAGCTCGGTTAAAATGTTAACCTATCCTAGCTTATTTTTATAAAATTCTTATATCATTTGTTCTTAAACATTGCTTAAAAGAAGTGTGCAATTATTGTTTGAATGCATTTTCAATTCCACAATCGGAAGAAATTTGCCCAATATTTTTAAAAACATTTGTAATTGGATGAAAAGCTATAAAAAATATTTCAACAAATGTATAGTGAGATATGAAGAAAACATAATTTTTGCCGTCTTAAAATATTGCATCAAATTTCGGTCAAAACTCTGAAGAATTTTGAGATAGTAGGTAGATAGGATTAGGTTAATTATCTACTGGACTGTAAAGATAATCAGGTTTATAATCGCTTTCTCTTTAGTTAGTATATCTATGCTTTGTGACCTCAATCATCGTTAAGTGCGAAATTTTTCCTTTAAAGTAACTGTGTATATAACGGAAAATTATAATTCCAAAGAAACAAAACGGTTAAATTTACTTTGAATCATAATTTTGTTCTATGAGATTATTAATATGGTAACCCTATTTTATACTCATTAGATTAATATGTCTTTATTTTATGCGACAAGTATTTAAATAAGTTTAATGCTGCGAAAAATATTTAATATAATAAACTAAAAATAAACGCCAAGTATAATATATATAATCTCCGTATTTTTAATTTTCTTTTTTCAAATAATTTCATTCTTAAATCTTTATTAGACAGAATTAATTTATATAGTAAAAAGGATTTTATTTTCATCGATAGCCATGAAATGTGGTTTCAAATTTCCAAATTTTTAAATTCAAATATTTATATTGAAATAGTGAAAGAGACGTGCAGAATAATTTAAATTGATTAGTGGCACTTATTTAATAGTAGTTATCAAATTATTAATGAAATTAAAATTATTTATAGTCAGGCATTGAAAAAGAATCTGTTTTGGAATCGTAGAGCATAAATTTGACCAACCTTTATATAGATTAACTTATAAAGAGCTTAATTACATATTTCAACTAGAAATATAAAATTCGATAAATATTTTACTTAAAGAAACATAGT
>JAPMOR010114991.1:39788-66572 GCA_026543865.1 Argiope aurantia
AAAAAGTAGTAATTTTATGAAAATATAAGTGTTTTCAAAGCCTTATTTACACTAACTGACAGGATATAGAAGGTTAAATATTAATTTTTTCAGTGTATTAGATGTGACAGGAGAAAAATAGTATCAATACAAATCGGGCATTAGGGCATTAAAATCAAGTACCTTTATTATTAAAGTTTGAAATTTTTTAAGCCTCATATTTCAATTAAACTTCATTTTAATTCATTTATTTTTAATATAAACACAGTAATAAAAACAGATTATAATTATTTTGAACTTTGAAAAGTTAATCTTATTGTTTAAAATTTTTGTCTTAAATCTCTGTAGGTTATAAACAAGAAAAGAATATTTTGGTAAACCTCACTAAATTTTAAAAAAGAATTTAGTATGCATTCTAAATGAACAAGAGCTTATATTTTTGAAAAGGTATATGTTTTAGCAAATTAAACTTACATGTTATAGCAAAAAAATTAAAAATATGAAATATGAAAAAAAAGTTATATAATAAAATAAATAAAAATAATAATTTCAAAAATATTTTAAAGCTAATAATCAAAGTTTCATGAAAAAAACAGCAATAAATCGTACTATAGAACAATCTAATTGTATGCAAAGAGCTTTGAATAACAATCTTTAAAACAATTAGTAATGGAATTGCTCCGTCTCTTTTTTTTAAAATATGCATTAAAACGCCAAAAATAAAATAAATTCAATGAAAACACAAACAGTTCAACATTTACCCTAATGAGACTAATCATTTGAAACTCTAAACTCTTAAACTTCGAGCACATTTTATTGATCGGTAGAATTTCATTTTATTTTTGTAATTTTAAACTATTTATGATATTAAAAGCATTAAAATATCTTCTTCGGAAATTGAAGAAATAGGAATATTTTCTTGTATTGTTTCTTTCGCGAATTTTATAGATTAGTTTGAAGTAAACATTAAGTTGTTAAAAAATATTGTTTATTAAAGAAAAGGAAAGTAAGGAAATACATTTTTAACATAAAAGTTAAGGACAAGAACTGCATAAAAATTAAGGTACAGAAATTTTTTATTGTTGGCTTTGAATAAATAGACCTTTTAAGGCTAGAAAAGGAAACGCTAATAAAAATTTATATTCAACATTTTTTGTTACAATTCGGTTATTCATTATAATTTAAGATTAAAGAAACGTGGTAACATTTATTAAACTTTTATAACTGAAATCATAGAAATATTTTTCCCTCGTGATTTTCTTTTTCATATTTTATTCTGTCTTCGAAACTACATTATTATTTTTTAACTTTTGTGAAAGAATTGTTAACTTTGCCCCTATTTTTATTGGAGGATGCAGTTAAAATTTGATCTTTTAAAACGAATAGTCGAAAATACTTTACATTCAACTTTTCTTCGGATTTTTTTTTTACTGTTTGTTCTACATGAAATTTATTTATTTAAATAGGCTCCTAATTAGAATAAAAGTATAATAAGAAAGAGTAAGTACAGGATATTCAAATATATTTGTGATGTATTTTATTTTTCAATTTTTATAAATTATTCTGCGGCGAAAAAATTATTTTAATTGGATGACATAAATAAAATATTATTTGAAAGATTTAGGATTTTTCTTGAACTTTATAGATAAATAAAATTGTTCTCTGTGGAAAATTTTCGAAAAAAAAATATTATAGAGCTTATAATAGAGTAAATAATTTTCGAAAAATCCGTTAGCAAGATTATTTCTGAAGTATGAAACCTTTATGAAAGTTTTTATTTTATGAGTGAATGTATATTTTGCAATTGTTTCGGATTTTACAAATTTATTTATTTATGATCTAATTGTCATACGCCATCATCATACAGTTATTTTCTGTTATAGTCTCTTACTAAACATTTATAATTTCTTGAATTCTTAAGACGTAATATGGAAATCTGTTGGATCAAGCAGGTATATTAGGAAAGTTGAAGTAATTTTTATAAATTGACAAAATTGAATTTGTTAAGTAATTATCTTCAGGTGCATTCTTTACATTTCAGATCTTTTTACAAGCTGAAACAACAATTTTTGGAAATATATGTCTGAAATTTTTATTACCTAAAAACTAAAAAAACTAGTTGAAGAAAAATTGGCATTCAGCATTTACGCTAAAATTGCTGACTATCAAACCTGGAACGAAGCCTCATTTCCGAACTATAATTGAAAATAGATTTCGAATTTTGGATCCAATACGTCAACGAGGTTATGGTCTGTTGATCTGTCTGAATAGTTCGATAACTCTAAAAACCAACATGGTTGATGTGAAACCTTTAGTATGATGATCTTTGCACTTTGCACACACACACACAAGTTACTTATATGATTTTAAAAATGAAAAAGTCACTTTTACTAAGAAAGTAAAAGTAAAATGAGATTTGTTTTCCCCTTCTGTTTGATATTCGGTCATCTTTCAGTTTCACTATTTTAAAATTTATGCAATGAAACAAACATAAAAACTGCTTTAGAAAAAAAAAACTGAATTAGTGAGGGGAAAAAATAACTTCAACAAATACTAAATAATACTAAAATTACTGAAACTCGAATAATTAGTTATAAGCATTTCTTTACCACATAAAGGCAAAAATATTTCAGTTCTGAAATTTTACAAAAAGTTAATAAAATGTTGAACTGCTTTCATAATCCATATTTTAAAATATTATTTTAGTACCACAGCAAGGAGCAATTGGAACATTTGGGATTTTAATTTGAACTACAAACATTCATTTTTCCATCTAAAAGCTGCCTAGATAGAAAAGTGTGTCAGTAGGAGAGTAATTGGATGCGGGCTTCTAAATGACGTCATTCATCAATTCATTGCCCTTTTGAGCCGTTTTCACGGTTCGGACAAATAAAATGATGGGTGGTGGTGGTTGGGGGTGACCTTCAGTTTTTTTTCAAGGGTGAAAGGGTGATAGGGGTGAATGAACCTGGAAGTTGAAGGACGTTTTTCCTCCATGAGGGACATGGGGGGTGTACACGGTATAATGGATTAAAAATTAAATGTTTTTAATTAATTTTTTTAATTATTATAAATGTTGATATGCTGATTTTTTATAATTTTATAATAAATTTAATAGAATAATTTAATAATGAATTATATCTTCTTATGTTGGCAGAAAAGCTCAAGTGCCATTATAACCTAAAACTCGTTCTATATATAAAAAAATTAAATAATATAATTTCTTATAATAAATTGAACCATTATTTTAATTCATACCAGCTTTTACATTCCTACCTGAATTTTTTTATAATCTATTAGCTAGTACTCGGCGCGTTGCTGCCGCAGAAGACATAATTTTGGAAATATCATTTGAAATAGTTATCTTGTTTAATTAGGAATGGTTGGAAGAATTTATTTATTTTCTTGTCATTGAAATTGAATGATATATAAAGAGCAAGTATAAATATTTTTTTAAACTTTGGATATAATAATTTTACTTTGCCTAAAACTTTTGCGCAAGTGCAAAAAATAAGTTGGCAAAGTTTTATCTCAATTGGATGAACGGTATGGCAACGCATAAAATACGAACAAACAAACAACCATTTTTATATATTAGATTTTCATAATCGGTAATCAAGGTTCGAATTTTTAAATTATTCAAACTAATTTCTAGTTTTTGATAATTTTCAAATTAAATGCCGCTACTTTTCTTATTGATATATTAAAATTTACAGTATTAATTTGAGAAAAAAAAAGTGTTTATACCTTTTTCGAAGCTTTCATGCATTCTAATTTCATTTACTATCTTAAGGTATAAAAATAATATCAAATAATAAATTCTTCCGAAATATCTTCCATTTTATATCTCTACATTACCGTTTCAAAAATAAGTACATTTATTTGTAATTAAATTGCTATTATTCATAGTGAATTAATTAATCAATTAATTACTATTTTTGATCTCAATTTACTTCGATATTAAGGAGCACAATACTTTCTTTTCCTACAGAAACAGCATACAAATTTTAATACATATTTATAAAATTTCAGTAGCTAAATAAACTAAATACAATCATGATAATAGAACTGTTTATTTAAAAAGAAAACTGTTAAAAGAATGTTTATTTTAAAAGACTTTTCTTTATAATTTTCTAAAAATTATTAATTTATATAAAATATCATTTCCATGAAATATAGATTCAATACACGTTGCACTGAAATTTATTAAGCATTATTATCTTAGCTTATAAATACTTAGCTATAAAAAGCTAAATCATGTATCTGAAGAAATTAAATAATATGAAATGTTTTTAGGTATGATAAACCGATGAGAAATTATCCTTGTTATGGGTGGATGGTTACCTGGTGATAAAAAATTGTACATGTAAGTATTTTTTTAATTTATATTTATATTTTAAATCATCAGATAAAATAAAATGCAAATTTTAAACTTTAGTCTAATTTTAGATTAAATGGAGACATAAGAGTAATAATATTTAAACCATAGAAATTAAAGCCAATTGAAAACAGCCTCTTATATGCATGAAGTTTTTTTTATTAATCATTCTACTAACTTTTCAAAAACTAATCATTCTGATATTATTTTGTTTATATTAAAAATTTGAATTATAAGTATTAAGGAGTTTTGTCAAAAAAATAATGATTTAGTCATGTAATGAAAGCCTTTTAATTCAAAGTTTTTGTTCTTGGTTAATATCTAATTTATTTATTTCAATTTCCCATGGCATATTTAAACAATAATTGATCATTTTTGTGTAAATTTTAATAATTAGCTTATCAATACTTTGATTATAAAAATCTTTTTTTTATCTTTGATTTATTTTTGATTAATCAATTCAAATTTTCTATATCTGAACTTCATTTTAATTTGTCTTATTATGAAACTTGAGTTACAATCTTAACATATATGTAAAAAGAAAAAAGTTTCCTTTTTTTTAAATTTTATTTTTAATTGAACACAGCTATGATTGAATATAAAAAAATCATATCTTTTTAAATAGATTTAGATTTTATACATTTTTTTCATTTAATAGATTAGTTTTCATTTTTTCCCCAAATTCATTAGTTTTCATCTTTCCCAAATTCATATTTTTTTGCATAGATTATTTTTCATTTTTTCCAAATTCATATCTTTTTGCATAGATTAGTTTTCATTTTTTCCAAATTCGTATCTTTTTGCATAGATTAGTTTTCATTTTTTTCCTTTATCTTAATATTTTTCATTTTATTTTTATTTTTAGAATGTTCGTCAAATTAATTAGAAACTTCCAAATAAAAATGGACTAAACGAATGGAAACAAAACAAAATCTAATTATTTTTCCAACTGGGAATTTATTATATAAAATTGGTGATTAAATTAACCTCTGTATTTCATATTCCCTTCCTTTTAAACTGATTAAAATTCATATATTTTTCCTAAATAAAATTAATTAATATTGTGAAAATTGGTTCTGAATCTGTTCCAAATTATCAACTGTATAGCTTCTTATATTTTCAACTGTATATTTTCTTATCAAAAAGAAATTCACCTACCAAAATTTGCATCAATATAAAAAAATTGTACTAAGCCATACAGATAAATTCTTGGCCTATAATGAAAACTCTACTTAGATATAATTCTAGAATCAACTGCTGTGCTTTATTCTAAAGAAGAAAAAGAATAAAGATATAAAATTATTTAAAGAAAATCAGTTGGATACTACAGTTGATTCTATTTCCTAATTTTTCACAAATAAATAAAATTACTGACTAGGCATTTTATACTTTTGCATTATATTGGATTTAAATTAATAATTTCTTTGATTTTTAAGTCAGATATTTTATATAATTAATGAATAGAAATAGGAAAGATCTAATATTAAAGAATATAAGAATATTTAAAAAAATTAATTAGTTAGTATTGTACTGTAACATTATATGTTAAGTTTCTCAATCAAAATAATAATATAAATTACTTAATGAATAAATAAAACTATTCCTTGAAATTTTTCGCTACAAATACAGATTTTGTAACGAAATTTTTCTAATTCTCTTAAAAATATCTAAAATTTTGCATTAAAGAAAATTAGACGAAAATTAATGAAGTATTTGGATGTATTATTTATAAAATGCTATCAGAAAACAAGACTTTATAATATACATCAATAGTTTTCGATTCCTTTTTTTCTCCCTCAGAGCACAGTTGCATAGAAATTTACTATGATGTGAGTGATTTTTTCCCACCGAGCTTATGAAAAAACAAATAAAAAATTTTAAAAAACAATTTAAAATTTATATTTATTTTTTAAAAAATTAATTAAACTAATTAATATTAATTTTATTTCATTCTTATTTTTGTACAGTATTACAAAATCTAATATTTTTTTTATCAGATGCATGTCAGTGTGTGCGTGCGAGCGCGTGTACGTGTACGTTTATGTGTGTGATAAAGGAATGCCAAAACAATATATAATATCTTAATTTTTTTTTATTTAATTAAATATTAATTTAAATTCTTTTTTCATAGTGTTACCTTTAGCATGAAACGATTATAGCTAAAAATTAAAATATTCTGAGCAATTACTTGATCAACATTTTGATTTACAAACAGAAACTATTTTGATTTAAATCCTTTAGATGTTATCGCTTTATTTATTGGATTAAGATATCTTACTATGATATCCTTAGCATTTAGAAATACGTTTTAAGCACTACAACTGCAAACGATACGTTTCTATACTTATATTTATTTTCGTATTAACATATCAACAAGTGGGACTGTATGCCTCGTCTCAAAAACCTGGCATATTATGTTATTATACCACGTAAGAAATCCAACCCCTCTCATTTCTCTCTCTTCGGTGACTATAATTATCTAGCTAAAGCTAACTAAAACCAGTCAATCGAGGTTTATTGTGCCCTACCCATATGAGTTTATTGTGAAGCAAAAAACAAAACAAAGGAAGAGCACTACTCCAGGTGGTCGTCGGAACTATAGTAATTACCAATCGACTTCTTCTAAAGATATGCATCAAAGAAATGGCTATTATGCTATTCTTATACCCGGCTTTTGAAAATGTTAAGCTGTATATGTTACTGTCTTATGTGGTAAGGCAATCTGATAGCTTATCCTAAGGCTAAATCGGAAATGCTTTGTATAGAAATTATACGAATAGATAAAAAAAATACATATGTGCGTATATATACGCTTCCTAGAGCTATTTCTTTTAACTTAAGCCTTTCTTCTTTATTGAATTTGAATAGCTTCGTTGAGGTTGCTTGAACACACCATTAATCATTGCTAGTTATGTATTGATGCGATATTCACTTCCGGACTGTCAGTTGTAATAGTTACAGTATAACTTGTGTAAATAATGCACTTTGGTGTTTTTTTTTTTTTTTAAGTATTCAGGCATGATTTTAATGTTCTGTCTCATGGCTTCTTTAGTAATTTCTGAACGATTTCGTTTTAGGCAGGAAACAATTAGTGTCCTACCTTTTTGGTCCAGAAAGTCTATTTAAACTTAAGCATTAGAGAATAAATCAGAACTTTATTTGATCTCTGCTGATAATAAAGATGAATTAGTGGGTATCTGCTTGCTGTTGGTGCTGTACAGGCCAGACCATTTGGCATACAGCTACCATATTTGGCGCATATGCTTCTTGGAAGGTAGCAATATGCACCTTAGAGCGATTTTTTTTTGAAATTTTAATTAAAAATTAAATAAAAAATTTTGAGAGTTTTCTTTAAGAGGGGGGGGGCGAAATTTTGGTTTTTTTCCTGCAATAACTTCAGAAAATATTGCCTCACACAAAAATAATCTCTACTTTATCTTAAAATTAAGAAAATGATATTTTCAATGACATCTATTTTAATTTTCCCAGTGTAATTTATTTTCTATTCTTTTAAACCTTTATACGTTTAAAATTTCATAACTTTAATAAAATAAATAAATAAATGGCAAAATAAATAAGCGAAAAATAAGATAAATAAATTAATAAAATTTTTATTTTAAAAAAAAGTCTAGTCGTATTTTACAACAATAAATTTCATTGTTGAGTTAAACATAAATCGTTTCCACTGTAGTTATAATATTTCATCCTTATTTTAATTCTAATGTTGCTAAGATTTGAAATTTCGACTCATTTTTCCATGTTGAATAGGTTTCAGGGTAAAGCATGATTTTAATAAAATTTTTGGAATTTTGTTATAATTAAATTTTGATTTCAGAGACAAGCAATGGTGAAATTATTTTTAAATGACATCCACGTTTTTAAACACTGCTACTCTTTTCTGCTACTTATAAAGATATAAAGAGAAAATTAGGTATATGCGTAGCAGAATGAACAGAATGATGTAAAACTTCTAAAGTAGTATGAATTTTATGTTTATTAAAATTTGAAGTTTAAATATATTTTGCTGAAAAGAATATTAAATTCAAGTTACACAAAATAGTTAATAGAAATTTTTAGTAATCATTAATTCCGGCGAACAATGGTCGTTAATGACTGGCAGTAATAAATAAGAAGATAATAAGGGATATAAATGCAGTTATTCAGCAAAATATTAATGAAATATTTTAAGGTAAGTGACTATGTTAAAAAGTCGATTTTGGCCGAAAATGTAAAATATTTTTTAATTCGATACGCTTAATTTCTTATCAGTTTTCTTTATAAAACTATGCTATTTTATAATAACCACCACTTTTATTTCTTTGTTCATTATTTGGATAGCTGTATTAATTTTTATATCTAAATGATGCACATTTTAATGCTATTATGAAACCCTAACTCTATTTTCTAAACTTCTAAATTTAGGTAAATTCTCTTACGAAGTGCTTTATAAAATAAAATCTAATGTATATATTTTTATTCAAATCTAGTCTAATAATTTCCTAAACTACAGAATTAAAAAAAATGTTTAAAAAGATTTTATGGTTATTTTAATGTTTCATAATGCTAAAAGATTGAAAATTTCATGTTATTTATCATTGAAATCTCAGTATTTAGAAGAAAAAAAAATGGTTATAAATCCAGTTAATTCTCTTAGTTTGGGAAATAAGAAATATATTTTTAAAATCATTTGC
Source organism: Argiope aurantia (assembly GCA_026543865.1). Taxonomy (NCBI): domain Eukaryota; kingdom Metazoa; phylum Arthropoda; class Arachnida; order Araneae; family Araneidae; genus Argiope; species Argiope aurantia. The sequence goes on from JAPMOR010114991.1 coordinate 48,837, forward strand.
GAAATTTTGGTTTAATTCAAAAGATGTTTTTAAAGCAATTGAATTATTAACTAGTGTTTTTGTTTTCTCTTTCTCTTTCTCCATCTCTCCCCCTCTTTTTCTCCGCTAAAAAGAACATGCTTCTGATATACTTGTAGCTTCAGACTGATATATTTCAGATATTTTTTAATCCTTTTTATAAAAAAAATCAAAAGTATAACTATTTTATAACATTTTTTAAATGCATTCAGAACGCAGTCACTTATCTTAAAGCAAGAAATTCTTAACAATTTTTAGTTTTAATATTTTGGTAAATTTGAATGAAAAAAAGCACTTTATAAGCTTTAAGGCCTTCCACCAACACTCAAATATTGACTTATGGCATCTCTTGGGATTTTTCTTTTCATTTTAAGAATCTGCATTGTATCTCATAACCAATATGTTTTGGTATTTTTAAAAATGTATCCCTGGTTTTGTTGATTTTGGTTCAGTGGCAAAAATTTTAGCAAGTCAGAACAAAAGTATTCAACAATGGAATTCTGTTCAGTAAACCATATGAGTAAAAATAAGTCCGATATTTCTCGTTTGTAAAAATTAAAGCCACTATCTTTTTTTTTTCAAATTTTATTTTTTAGATATCTTAAGACAATAGTAAATGGTAATATAGGAATATTGAAATTATTAATGAAATTTCTGAATGTCAAAGCTTCTGAGTGTCTTTCTTTGGTATGAGCACATTTAATAATAATAGAAAATCACGGCATTATTTTTTTTCCAAATGTAATCTTGTTGTTATTATAATATGTCCTTTTTTTTTTTTTTTCAAAATGGTTTCTAAACCATTTTACGCTTTGAATTACTAATACTTTATTACTCATTTTGTTTTCATTTTAAGACTAAATGAAGACTGAGATGTGTAAGAGCTATCTGTACATTTTACAATAAGGTGTTTATTTATAAAATGTAATATAAGCAAGCTAGTCATAAACTGCCATGTATTACAATGGTAGTGGATTGTCAAAAATACATATTATTTATTAACTATCTTATATGACCAGTTGGTGAGGCAGGAATATTGGTTGCGTTTCATTTCCACAAATTAGCTTATGCAGTGGTAAACTTACAACTGATAGTCTAAACCAGCTACTTTGGGCTAAAGAGGATCCAACTGCATTTCTTTTGAAAACATAGGGATTGTCTATCAGTCACATAAATAACTATGTAAAAGTACAAACCAAATGAGCTGTAAAATAACCAAATAACATTAACAGTTTGTAGAGTATAATGATCTGATAATAGCTATCTTATTATGCTCATTTAGTTATTCAATATTTATAAATACCTAATGTCTACTTAAGTAATAGTGCTACAAACGTAAATGTCATGTAATTTTAAGTTACAATAAAAAAACAAATGAAACTAAGAATTTTCATGAAATCACTATAAAGCAGCGTTCACACGAGGCCAACTATTGCGCGCAATGGAAGGTCAAGCCTACCTCAGGAATACCACGTGTCTTCAACGGGAAAATGGCAATTGGTTGTCTCATCGGAACAACTATTTGACATCGTCTCATTGCAATCACATGATCTTCCTGAAATAGGAGTGACTTTCCATTGCGCGCAATAGTTGACCTCGTGTGAACCCTGCTTTAAAGAAAAGAAACATCAGTCATTAACATATTGAGTTGTGTTGAAAAATGGAGCTAAATTGATCAATTTATTAAAAAAGAGGCTTAATGATGGACATTGCTAGGGCTATAAAATCTTAAATCTGCCACTGCTGATATGCATAACTTGAAGTTCAAATTTCTTCATCGAATTGTGATTGCCAATGAATTCATGTTATTTTAATAGCCTTACATTTTTTCTGTTTATTATGTACATGAGCCTTTCTAATGGAGTAAAGTTTCTTAACAGCATAATGCCATTCAAAATGCAATTCTCCATTTGTCTTATAATGTATTCAGTGGCGGATCTAAGTCTCATGTGATTCTAGACAACACACATTATGGCGCTTCTTTTTGTATAAATTGATCAATTTAGTACACATTTCAACAAATTTTTTTTAACTTAATCAACACATTAATGATTTATTTCACACTAATTGTTTTTATTTTAGCAATAAATGTGAAAATTTAAGTTTTTATCTATTAATTAATAATCTTTTGTAACTTCGCATGTGTTGATCCACCTTTATAATCATGTTTAAATAGACATTTAGAAATTATGAGTACTATTACAACAGTAAGTGAATGAAGCAGATCAAGAACTTGATCAATAATATTTGACAGAGTTAATATTATAGAATTCATAATTCCTAATATTTTATGATTTCTAAAAGTTGGATTTCTTTATTTTTTTCTGGTAATTGACTTATTAAGCAGTTAAGAAAAAAATATTATTTTAATTTGTTGCACCTGCACCTTCGGTCTGTCTGCCTAGTTGGAAATCTATGACTACTCTTTTCTCTGATGTATTTTGTAGTATTACAGTTTTATTTTATCCATTTACTTATTTATTTATTGTTCTTCATATATACTACGTGATTGTAATAAGAATTCTTTTTCAATAACTTTTAATAATGGAAGAAAATCATGCGATTAAATATTTAAGAAACAATTAATTAATTTAAATACATTTGAAGCGATGAAATATATATTGCTGATAATTATGCAAAAAAAAATATTTTAAAAGAAATTTTAACATTTGAAAAAATACATAACCACTAAACTGACATCATTAATTTTTTTTTTATTTTAAAACGATATTAAAAAAAAGATTTTGGCTATAATAATCTTAGCTGTTATCGCGATAGAACATCAAAATTTCGCTTAATTTTAATTAATTTACCCCCCCCCCCCGCCAAAAAAATACTCAGAGCTGCATATTCTCATCTTTCAAAGCACATTTGTGCCACGGTTTGTAGCTGTAGTTCAAACAATTAGGCTTTCAGAGCTGGAACAGATAGATACATATTCTTCTTTGTTATTAATAAGTATAGTTGATCTTCTTACGCTACAATTAATATTATAGAGACTTTTTTTGGGAATTGATTTAAAATTGTGTTGCTTTCAATTTCTGCTCAACCACCAATACCAGTTTCATCAAAATTTGAATTATTATATCATTATTCATATATCAACCTATTTTGTGTCATCATCACAATTTGGATGGACTTTCTTTGAAACTATTCTTCAGTGACCTATCCACACAGCTACTATGTTATCTTTCATCAAAATTTTGTCTGTAAAATAATTATTCATATTGCGAGAACTTTCTAAACACTTGCCATGAGTCTATTCGGAATCATTTTGATGAATGTCCATATCGTGAACGTTTTACAGGATTCGATTTTGTCGCATTCAAACCAAACAGAAATAAGTTTAAATTTAACTAGTACTTTTAGATTTATAAAATGAGTGATTTTTAAATATTTTTATTAACTAATATTTTATTTTAAAGCTTACTTAGATATTTTTGAACGTTAAAACATTCTAATAAAAAATGACCTATTTTCCAACAAAAAGGGTTAGTTAGAGGGAACATTTTAAGAACTCCCTACTTAAAGTGGCACAAATAAACTCATTCAGTTGGAAACCCTAGTAAATCTCAAAAAATTATTTGACTAATATCATATAAGGAAACAAGATGGTAAATTTTAATAATTAGTTAACTTTTTCTACTAGTTTACAAATATTATCATTTAACTTATTAGGTTATTAACGTCAAATGTAAAGATTACATGTATGATAAAATGCTAAAGTTAAATTTAATGTTTATATATAGATAACTTCGATTTATTTCATCACGGGAGGCACAATTGAAGTACAAAGAATAATTATTCAGACAAGCATCAGTCTACATGGCGACAAAAGTGCAGAAGAGGAAAAAAGAGCAAAATATTTCCAGTCTCTGTTTTTACTACGAGATTTTTATGGGGATTTCTCTGATACTTGTAGCCTTAGCAAAGGGAAATTTAGGGATCTTTAAAAGACTGCAATAAACATTAAGGATTTTTGTCACTTCGCTCAGAGCGTGAGAACCTGCTGAAGTGAGTAGTGTTATAGAACGCGTGTAAAATTAATTAATTAAAAACGCGGGAATTGGATCAGGAAATAAGGGAAAATTTTAGACATATAGAAACAGTACGCCTTTCAATGGCTGTTCCAAATTGCTATAATTATGAAAAAAAATTTCTGTGATAAAAAATGCATAATTTTGAAAATAAATTTTGTTATGTTAAAATGACTCGCTTACAAGAAGGGGAAAATTCAATAAGAATAACTCGGTATTTGTAAAAATATTTCATTAAAGCACAAATTTTCCATTAATAAGATGCAAAATAATAATTAAGGTAATAATGGTATTTCCTCCTTTCAAAATACCTATTTAAAAATATAATTCTGACAGACCAGAAATATTTTTACAATAAAATTAATTGGTTGCGAGGTTATTTTTTCTTATATTATGTAAATTAAACGTAAATTTCTTGTTCTCTATTTGTATTGTTGGATATCTAAATGCATTCTAAAACCTGTAAAAATCATATTCTTCCTTTTAATAATTTGATACTTTGAATTCTTAAATAGGCTTCAAACACTTATTCAAGAACAATTTATTTTATAATTTAGTTTTAGAATTCATTTATGAAAAGGAATTCATTTAAAACATCATTTTTTTTTGTCATTCTATTTTTACATAACAGTTTAAAATGTAATATCTCCCCTTAATTATATATCTTTAAAATTCATTTTAGTCGCATTAATTCTGTCTATCATTTAGAAAATGAATCTTCTTTTCGATTCCGAATGGGAAGGAAAGGTTATTAAGAATTCTTAAAATTCTCGGAATGAATTCTCGAGAGAAAAAGTGAATTTCAAATACAGAAAAATGTATTAACAAGGTAAATCAAAATTTGCATAATACTTAGAAAAACGAATAGCTTTTCAGAAACGAAATCATTGCAGTTTTCACTATGCGTAAAAATTTATTTCTGACAGATCTAGATGAGCGAAATTTATAGCCTTTGTGCAACAGTAAGTTTATAATAATAATGAAAAAAGAAACAGAGAGCAAATAAATAGACTGCTGAGAATGTCAGATAGCATCTTTTACTTTGAATTTCCTAGTAAAAATTAAAATGCAAATCTGCATGACCTTGCTTTATTTTTTTCTCTCTCTCTCTTTTTATAAAGCCTAGAAGACCGTTATTCGGTTCTCCATGTATTTGCGCGCCAAAAATGCATGAGAGTGACGTCATTTTCTTGAGAGAGAGCTTCTCAGAGGCGAGATTACCGAGACCGAAGCGGAAGTTACTAGATCTGAGAAAGGTTTGCGCTCTCTGTGCTCCGAAATCTGAGGGTTGTTTCAGACTGAAAATCGCCAAGTTGTTTCTTGACAAACGAGCCGTTTGGCGTGCTTGGCGTCCAGAATTTGAGTTGAGTAGAAGGCGCGAATAATTAAAATTCTAATGCTGCTTGAAAATTTTACGTTTCTTGGCATGTATTTGCTTTATTTTTCACTACTTCTTAAATTATGGGTTCTGGTTCTAAGTGATAACCTGAGAATACTGCGTTTTGACTTCTTTTTCGAATAAAAATATTTAAAAAATCTTTATATTAACATTAATTAATAATATGTAAATAAATCATTAAAATAAATTTGTGTGTTCGGAAAAGGGGTTCAGATATTTAATATAGTTCTTTCCCGATGCAAAATTGTTCTAAATTCCAAATAATTTTTGGAATTATTGAAAAGTGAATAATATATTAGATTAATATTTTCTTATGTAATGAACTTACTTATACTAAAATTTAATACAACCAACCGAATAGTGAAACTAACAGAATTTTTTGTGGTATATTCAGAAATATTCATTATAATTAAGCGAAAAATATAAATAAATTTCGAGATATATTTAGCAATGATAAACTTAAAGCGGCTCTACCAACTGAAAAAAAAACCGATGCCGATTTAATAAAACTAACCTGTGCAAGAAGATCCGAATGTATATATTTAACCATATTTATTTAGAAATTAGCTGGGACAAGGCGCGTTACTGCAGCAGAGTTAATGATTTTAGAAATATCGTTTGAAATGTGTAATAGCTATCTTGTTTAATTAGGAATGATAGAAATAATTATATTTATTTTCAATATAAAAAATAGAATAATTTTTTTAAGAAATAGAATAAATATTTATAGATAATATTTATTCTATTTTTTTACTTTGGATATAATAATTGTACCATGCCTATAACCTTCGTGCAAGTGCGAGCAATAAGTTGACAAAGTTTTATCGCAATCGGATGAATGGTACGATAACGAATAAAGTACGAACAAACAAACGTTCATTTTTATATATTAGATGAAATGAAAGAAGGAAAAAAAATTGCTCCGTGTCTACATTAAAATATATAAATCAAGGTTTTCCAAGTTCGTTTTTCCCTGTGTGAAGAATTTTTTTATGTACGTTTTTTTTTAAAGTTTTATTGGTATTATTAAAGTAGTATGTAAAGTATTAATAAAATGTTTTGTTTTCATGCACTTGCATTTCTTCTGCCAGATTTAATTTTTGGAATTATTTTATATCTTTGTAGGTAGTTAAGATACAATAATTTCCTCGTATATAAGATGTTATATTTATTATTGTTAAAAAATATATGAACGTGCACATAAAGAATTAAGAAAAAATGAATACTACTTTTGGATATCTTGTTCTCTCTGAATGCTGTTATTTCCTTTGACCAAATGGATTTTTTTCCTATGGGCCCCCCTTCCTTTTCTTTTATTTATTATTATCCTTCCCTTTTATATATGTTTGTCCTATGATTCATACGATTCTTCATATGATTCCATATGATTCTTCCAACAAAATTTTATGTCCAAACCATGCATGATTCTTGGATACAAAAATGAATGCGAAATTCTTTTTATATTCAATAAGTATAAGTGAAAAGTCGATTCAATTATTGATTTATTATAATCCACTCAATTTAGTTCGAAAGAGGTATTACTTTTTGAAAATATGACTATGGCATATACCAATGTCATGAATTGCACAAGTAAATTTCATTGCACATTTCATTACACTTTTACAATGATTTTGTTTGCTTTTTGCACTTCTTAGTCTATTGTTTGTAAATAACATCGAGACGCTCATTCTTATTGAAACATTCTTATTCTTATTAAACAATCATTCCGTCTACAATAGAATCGATTAGTTCAGCTTCGTCACTTTTATCAATTATTTTAAGCATAGTAATTTAGTATATATGGATATTGTACAAATTTCATTTTTTAAGTTTATTTATGTTGTTAGTGTTTCATTATTCCCCAATTTTTTTCTAAGAGAGTGCATTTTTGAACCTGAATAGTTATAACTAATATTCTGATTGTACAATTGTGTTGTTTATGTAAATTTTAATCTTGATTTTAATATGAGCGCAATATTATTATCTATCTGTAACACAACAATTTATTAAAAGCGAAATTGCAATTATTATTTCTTTTATTTAAAAAAATACGCCAATCGTAGCCTACCACCAAAATTATATATAAAATAAATCTAAAATGAATATAATTCTACGAATCCGAACCACTGGAACTCCTATGTCCCAATATCGTAGCCGAATCTAAAAAGAATGGTATGAAGATTTCTTTTATATTGCAAAGATTCAATAAGTTTGATACGTTTGAACCCCATTCTAAGATAAACAAATAAAACAATAGATATCACCTCTAGACTTCTATTCGTATCAGAGCTCTGAATTAGTTTATTATTGATAGATGGGAACAATAGAAATCCTAGTCTGCAACATGAAACGCAACCCCAAAAGAAGAAATGAAGGACAAATAAAAATAAAAATCTTTCTTTGCGCAAATATTAGCCAAATAATGCAACCCGAATCCATCGGATGCCGTTCCCATGGCAACCGACACAGTAGCGCCTGGCGCCCTTTTTTATATACGTATATACATAGCGCTAAGATTTTTTTTCAACTTTCCTAGAGATTTGAATAGAAGGTGAAAGAGCCGGAGCTGGAGATAGAAATATAGATTGAGAGAAGAGAGAAGGCAGCATGAAGCAATGATTCGTTTCGAGGATTTAAACCTTCTCGTTTTTTCCGAATCATTGTTTCGTACAGAAAAAGAAAAAGAAGTTTCTGCCTTGCTCGACCTCCCCCCATCCCCCCCAAGAATCGATACATACAGTTCTTTGTTTTCACTCCACTTTTCAAAATTTCTTCCAGAAGCTTGCTTTCTAGGCTGCACTTTCATTGTTTGAGAATTTTCTTGCTGAAGGTTTTACCATTTTCGGGACTGATCCAAGTTAATATCACCAGGTGTCTGTCTGTCTCACGGATACGGAAACTGCTACTGAAGAATCAAATGAGTAAATTTATTGTTGCCTTCGATGGAAGCACAATGAGAGTAGTTTTTGTGTTTTGTGATTACGGTTGCAGTTTCATTCCGGAAATTTTTTCAAAGTGAAAATAAATTCCAAAGCTTTGTGAGCTTCAGTGAATATTTATTTTGTTTGTTCAAGATGGGCGATTCTAAAATTATAGGTCAGGATTTCAAATGGAGTCGGTAAAACATGACAACGTGTATTTTTGTTGGCATCTTTAATGTCAATAAATAAAAAAATGTTTTTATAAGAAATCATTTAGCTTATCCAAAAAAAACTTATTTAAAATATAAATTTTAAGTTATCTCGCAACAAATTCTTTTTATTTTTAAACTAGCCGCCTTTGACGATTAACTCTCACACTAGGAGTAATGCTCTCTAAAATTTTCAATTAAATATTTATGTACCTTAGTCTACTAATAGTATCTTCAACAAAATATTTTTAAGCGTCAAATTTCGATAGTCACAGAACTCATATTATTACAAAAAAAGAAAAAAAAAGCTTACGGTATTTTGTTTATTGTACCATATCTCTCTCTATTTTTATATCAGCTACCGTAAGATTTAAATTGCAATTGGAATTGGAACAGATAAAACTTCAATAAATACTGAAACATTTCTTTTTCTGAAATTAAATATATTTTTTAAAAAATATGACTACAGAAAATCGAATCCTTCAGCATTGTAATCTTATATGTACCACAGAGTACATATAAGATTACATGATTTGTGCAATATTTCAGAGAAATTTAATAAAAATATCTCCCATTCATCATAAAATTCGTTTTTACCTTCAAAACGATTTAAATGCAGTAAATAATATTTCATTTCAATCAATAAATGTATTTCTGTAAAAAATTATTAATTCTAAATTTCAAACAACCTTTCAATCTTATAAATCATAGTCAGTAAAATTATCTTGACAACATAATGTTTCAATCTTTTGTGATCAAACCTAACTGAGTTTTATGTAGCTTTGAATATCATTATATTAGAACAATCAACAATTCCATTATTTTAGAAAATCAGTCTTGGGAAAAGTTTAAACTCTGATTCTCGTAATTTCTTCAAGATGATGGACGGAGAGGTTCAAAATCACGAGTTTTTATAGAATAGAGGCATTTAAATTTTCATAAGGGTATTATCAAAAGGTTATTATTCTTTATTTAAACTGTTAGTGTCTGAAGAATATTTTATTAAATATATAGCAAAGAAAAATTATAAATCCTGTATAAAAATTTAAAATTCGTAATTCATTAGAATATTTAACGATTCAAACTATATAAAATATTATTTACTAAATTTGGACCATTTTTATTAGATATAAAAATCATTTAATAAAGCTTTAGAATTTAATCGTTGGGCCTTATTTACAGTAGATAACCTTTATACATTAAACTATGTATGACTTAAATAAGACAATTATTGAATTGATAATATAGCTATTTTAAAACGTCACAGAAAACTTTTTCTCGCATTCATTTTTTTAGAAAATATTACAATAAGAAATTAGCCAAAATAACTTATTGTTGATTAAGTGGAAAATGAGTTGAAACAAGAAATGAAAAGAAGATGACCACATAGAATGCATTGCTTAGTTCCGCAAAATTCGTAATCCATTATTGGTGCAACGGAAAGCTTAAAAAAAAAAAAAAAAAAAAAAAAAAAAATGTTATTTTGAAATTCTATTTATTTATATTTAATCGACATCTGCTCTTATCGTAAACATTCAAAACTGAATTCAATTTTAATCACCCGATTTCGTGCATTGAAATAAATGCTTTTACTTACTTAGTCGAAATCGATGGATTTTTTTCTCATCAGAAAATAATTGAAATCAAAAGACCGTTGCAACGGTACAGAAGACCAATCGCTTATAGAGCAAACAGATTGGCTTAGAACAAAGGCCCAAGAAAAAGAAAAAGAAAAATGAAAAGCAAAGAGAGGCAAGCCCAAAGCGACACAAACCTAAACAGGAAGTTAGCCAAAGGAAACGTCATTCAAAGGCATGTGTAATTAATATGATTGCGGGCTGCGCCATTTTTGTAACAGCAGATCCTTTTCTTGTTTGGAACTAATCAGCATGAGAATCATACAAATTGTAATTGTGTCAGTAACTTCGGAAAGAAAGAAACTACGTGTTCTTCCCTGCATCTCCTGTTCGGTCGCTTTATAATTGAAAAGGGTGTGTTTTTTCCGGTATTAATTCTAACTTCAAGCACTACATACAGGATGTTGCAAAATTATCTGGCTAGTTATTTGGCGGGAATATTACTACCATATCTCCGGTACAAGAAATTTCATTGAAAATATAGAAGCAGAAATATAAAGCCTTTCCATTCAGTATGGCATTTTAATTAATATTATAATGCAGTTTTTAAATTAGGTGGTAGCCTGAGAAAATTTTTATTATTTCGTATTTTTCATGATAGTTACCACATTTCCATGTTATTTCGGTAAAGGAAATATGCGATACTGTAGAAAACAATTGTTATTCAGTCTCTTAAATAGTTCTATAATTACAATAATCACAGAAATTCCTATGTCTTAGGAAATTCTTATATTCCTATATTCTTTTCTTATATCCCTATATTCTTTTCAAGATTAAAAGGGCGTTTTGATAGATACTAATTTGTAATGCAAGGAGTATAGCTTTCTATAAATGGTTTATTTGATCATTTGAAAAAAAATATGGCAATTTCAATTCCTACAGAAAAAAATAGAAGTTTTAAAATATCTATAAAACTATTTTAGAGAATTTACATTAAAATATATTTTTTAAATTGGACTTTTATTATCTCAGTGGTTTCAATTATTTCAAATGAATCACAGTTGTTCACATTTCCTCTTCAAAATATAGCGGATAAGTATTTAATAACTGAGTAGTTAAATAGTAAACAGAATCGATTATTGATCTGTATTTGTGTTTCTTTAAAGTTTCTGTAGTAAGTAAAATTTAAAAACCAGCGTGAATACTCTCCCTGAAACTTTCTCGCATACTTTCTCTAATAAAGCTTCTTGTCCTCAATTCAATCCGCGTAAAATTGTAAACTTTGGATAAAACTGAGAATGCCTCGCAAGATATTGGCGAACAATAGTAACGGAATATTGAACTTTGGCGAGAATTTGACATTTTTATAGAATATATTATGCGTATATGCAGTTATGTTGCAAGATCGCCTACAGAATTTCATTAATTTATGCAAGTCATCGCGTTTATATGCATGTGAAATTACAGACCGATCGATTGTTTTACAGATTTGATTCAAAATTTGATTAGAATCTCCTTTTTAGATGCTGAAACTGTGTATCAAATTTATATAACTATTTCTTTATGTTCCGTGGTTACTGAATTCATTTTTATTCAAAAATCCAAGAGGACATTTTTTTTATTCAAATTTTGGTAGAATTCCAGAAAGTTGGTCTAAAGTTCAAATACCAAATTTTATCTGCCTAGCTCCCAACGTCATCATGTTCATAGATAGACAAGCATGATGTCAAAAATGGGTTTTCAATTCAGAAATGTCTGAAACATGGTGATGTATCAAAATCTCGAAATTTTTGATGCGTGCAATATGTTCTTTTCACTTCATATACGAAAAAATAAAAAAGAATATATTTATAAATAAAGGACAAAATTATATAAAACCACATAATATTCATTTAAATTTTTCAGCATGAGTTACTGTCATAATTATATTGTCTTATAATGTTTGAGTATACAGAATTCTGGGTTTTCACCTAAATGTTCTTTGATCAAAATATCAGAATTAATACATATTCAAAATACGTTTTTTTTAAATTTCATATTTAACATATTTGTTGTGATATGTATTTCCGTATTTGATTATAGAAGAGAAGTGATGAATTAAACAATTCAATCAAAAGATTTTTTATAAGAAACCATATGCAAATCCGTTTATTTTAATTCCATTAATTATTCAATAAATTAGGATTCTAATTAGAAATAATTTGGAATTAAAATGAAAAACAAATTACCTGCATTCAATTTCCAAATTATTCTGTCCAACCCTTTTATTAAAAATTTGTAAATATAAATATGTACATATTAAAATAATAATAATAATAATTATATATATATATATATATATATATATATATATATATATATATAGCAAAACAAATTACGTTGAATATATTTAAATTTAACTTTTTCAGCTACAGTTACCGCATATCTAAATTTTTCTATAATGCAGCTTGAAATAATCGTTCTCTTTTTTTATTAAAGATAAATTTTTGATCTAGAAAAAATTGTATAGTTCAAATTAATAAAAATGTACATTAAAATAATCTGAAAGTACAGACTTCAAAATGGTTAAACAAAAAGACCAGCTTTAACCATTTCAATAAAGAAAAAAAAAATGTTTGGAAAATCTGAAAATCCTCAACTTTATTTTATAAACAGAATTCTATTAAAATAAAATTATTTTTACTTCATTGGTGGATAGTAAATACCTCTTTCTGTGTGTGTGTGATTTTAAAAATAAACAACAATGTCAAATATATCTTCACATCTAGTATTAAAAACATTCTAAAATTTATACTCAAAATAAATCTTTTTCTCTTATAAACTGTTTAATTTATGATATAAAATGGAGTCTTATTCTTTGGAATTTTTTTTTACACTCTTTGCTAGCATTAAATATTTACATCGGAAAAAAGTAATTTAAAATTGGTACAAGTTAATAGCGAGGCAAAATTTGGAAGAAGAGATTGTACTCATATCTTTCGTCCCTTAATTCACTTGCTGTTTTGCGAAAGATTTAAATTCATTTTTTTTAATAAAATACACCGATAATAAAAGTAAAAGAAAGCAGGAGAATTTATTTCTTTGTTAAGAAATAGAACCAGCTTTTCAATGATAAAAAATCATGATAAAATATTCGATAAAAATGAATTTGGGTTTCATTGAATAAATAACTTCTTAGCATGTAACTATTCTTGTTTTTATACAAAAAGTTATTGAATTGTACTTGCGGTTTTGACTTCCAGTTCTTCCACCAACTATGTGTTTTCTTTTGGTGAACTGTTATTTGAATTTTTTGAATTTTGAAAGGGAATAAAAGGAAAGGGAATATTTATTCTGCAAATAGTTGAACTAGTTTAAAAAAATGGCATAAATTGAATATTTATGATAAATTATGATGTTTTCAAATTTTGAAATGACTTGCAATTTTAATAAACATTGCTATTCCTTGTTTTCGTCGTGCATTTCTAGCAAGTAAAAAAGGAGAGATCATTCTTGTGAAAGAAAAGATGTCAAACCAGAAAAGGGAGCAGATATTATGAATTGGTCAATTTATTGGCATAGTAAATATTTGATATAAACAATAGAAAAAGATTCTGAATAAAATAGAAATTAGTAAATGAATAAATATATAAAATTAAAAAATCCCAAATAAAGACTTGACTAATTATTAAAAAATAGAACCAGAAACATAGAAAGAGATCAAAGAAAATTAAACAAATATTTTACAATTTATTTTGGGTTGCATCTAGTCATTTTAGAGATGACCAAAGTGAAAAGAAAACTCTTGAAAACTAATTGTATATTTATAAAAAAGAATCAAGTTTCTTCTTTTGTATATTTACTAAAAACCAAAATTTAAGACAATTAGGGACATTAACTGATAACCTGATACTTTTTTTGCAAACTAATAACCAGATACTAACAAAATTACAAAAATTAGAATTTTCTCATACATGCCTGCTTTCTTTATTTTATTTTTATGATATAGTTTTCACATCAATAAAATAAAGACATTTTAATATCAACAGTAACTGGCCCACATTTTTTAGAATACTAGTGAAATTAATTCTTATTCCGTAATGTCCCTTTCCCATGTAATGCATTCATGTTTTCTTCGCTATTACATGAATATGGGAGAAAGAAAAAAGTCAAATAAATACGTCATTAACATTACCCTTATAATATAACATCCGTTATTCAATAAGGGATAATTATGCAGTAAAAATGAAAAATAAGTAAAGTAAAATAAATAAACGTTTCAAGTTTCAGTAAGGGAAGCATACAGTCTTCAGAAATGAAGAAAAGGAAATATTTTACTTCTTTTTAATTGTTGTTGCCATTAATATGTATTATACATTAAAAAACAAAAATATGAAAATCCGGCACATAAACACAACGCCGGGATATTTTTTGTCCAAATCAAAATAAAAAACTAGAGCTATTCCAGCTAATTCGAGACATCAAGATTCTTTATTTTTATCTCTATTTCCACGAAATAGCCTTTGCATTAATTTAAATAAAAACACGATCCAATTTTAATATCAACTGCAACTGGCACAATTTTTTGCAGAACGCTGATGAAATTAACTCTTTATTATATCACATTTGCTCTGCCTCGTAACACCACTCCACCAACCGCCAGTTCGTTACATAAATATGGCATAAGGAAAAAGAAAAGAAAAATAAACACATCAATAACTAACTTCCAGAGAGATTAAGAATGGTGTGCAGATGCACTACATATCGCTTTGTCCTTCACTTTTCGCAACTGTTGCCTTTGGTTTCTGAAGAATGTGAAGCATTTGACCTTGGATTAAATCTTCGTATAAGCAGTAATGGTAATTAACTGGCTTTCTTATCTTCTTCTTCAATTTTGCCTTGGGTTGGAGCGGGGTGAAGGTCTCTCTAACGGAAAACTCGAGCTTCTTTTTCTATTTTTTTCTTATGCTTCTCAACGGTCGTTGAGTTTTAATTTCTCCTGCTAAGTTGCAACGACTTCCAGTCGAGAAGTTGGTATCGCAAATCATTCTTAGAATTCTCATTAGGACAATAAAAAAGATTTAACCCTTCAACGGTCGAGCTGGCTCTGAAAGATTTATTCTGAGATTGTGGACGTTGGAGATGTTTATGAAGAAGTAACTTCTAAATTTGTTGGCATGAAATAGTAAGAGAAAATTCACATATATAAGCTATGATGCTTGAAAGCAACACGAAATGAATTATTGCTTGTACTGCAATCGAACGATTTCATTTCAGTTGCCATAACAGTCTACTATAAACTACTATTATTACACTTCTTGATAAAAGAAGTGTTAAATAATTTAATTTAGAAAAGATTATTGTATCCAAATTTTCATAATTCTAATAAAATTCGTTGTCATTTTAATTTTAATGCCCTCTGTAATTTTAAGAGCTGTTGTAGTTACTTTGTAGCTGTTGTAGTTTACAATGTAGTTACTTTGTAACTTACAATATTAAGTTGCTAATTGTAATTTTTGTAATTTTTACTTTAAATATTTTGTGTTTTTTTTAATTTATCATAATCGTCAAAATAAATTTTTCATGATTTTCAATCATACTAGTCAATTTCAGTAAGCAGTAAGTGCATTATATTTAGAAATTTTAAAACAAGCCAAGAACAATGTTTCATCATATATCTCGGATTAGCCATGTTACATTTCATTTTTCGTTTTCTTGTCTTGGCTTATGGAGTTTTATTTCTTACATTTTAATAACTAAATTATATCAAAATGTGCATAAATATTTACAATGTTTTTAAACCTTCGTTTCTGAAAAACGCTACTGTAATTATATGAAAATACAACTTTCCCCTTCATTTTATTTTTTTAGTTAGGGGAAAAAATTAAACATTGAAAATTTTGGATGCTCGCCTGCAATTAGAAAAGAAAGGCATATGATGATGAATAATTCTCTTGCCCTTGGAGTTTCAAGACTCGTTTCCTTTCAGTCATTTTTACTTCTCAACATCTGACAATGTAATTAAAAATTCCAAACTAACCGTTTCAATATTTAATTTTTTTTTCAAGACTTCCATGTGTTTAGACTATAGATTTCGTATATTCCAATATTTGAATGGACTTTTCGGGAATGCCCTTTTCATATTTATAAACTAATAGTACATTCGAAAAAAATTAAAAAACGGTATATAAGTAAGACTCTGATTTAAAATTTAGTTTTAAAATTTCTTTTTCTCAATTTTTACAAATATATATAAGTGTAAGGATATCAACCAATTTTAATATTCACCAATAGTGTAAAAAAATCATAATTCTTAGGATATTTTTGATTTTTATTAATGTGTAGAGAATGATTTTTACGTTTTGCCGCCCTATGGCAGTGGGCAATTAGATGCCGTATTTTTAATAAATTAGTCAATAATGATTCATATTTTTTGCATTATTCAACTTGTTTAAAATTATTTTAGATTATTTTTTATTTTAATAGAACCGACATAATAAATAAATAAAAATGTATATGTTATTATCACTTATTTATCATGATTCATGATTACATGAATCTGCACAAGAACGAAATAATATAAATATTGAGTTGCTAGTTTGTCGCTTTTAGCTACCATTTGTAGGTTTCAGTTTGTAGCTTCTTTTCTGATTTTAATAAATCTTATGTTAAGAAAGATCTTATTTCAACATTTTTACTTAGTTTAATATACATACATTCCCCACGGTGTGTATCATTTACTTAATTTTCTGATATTTATTAATCTGAATAAAATTTCTGATATATTATTAATCTGAATAAATAGTTATATGCAGTAATCTGAATAAATACTTTCAGAATAGAATGATGCTTATAAAATAAAATTAGTATGATTATATTTTTAAAATGTTCAATGTTTTTTTTTCTTTCTCTAAAAACTGGTCGTCTTGTGATTTTGAAAAAAATTTGACGAATGTGTTTATATTACTTGTTTAATTGATATTAAGTAATAATCTAAGTGAAAAGATGGTTGACATAAAAAGTTTTAATGATATTTTCCTTAATAAATTGCAGTTTCTTTGGTAGTCCTATGCACTTTTTGAATACTGGATTGCAGAATTATCGATCTAGTAATCTTTAAATACTAAAACATGTGCATGAAAGAATATATTTCATTTTGTTTTCGAAAAAAAATAACTATGGAGTATCCAATGCTATATATTCATCCTTGTTATGCGTTATATATATTGTAAATATTATATGTTTTATATAGGCATATTATCAGTGTTATATGCTGTAATGCATTATAACACTGAAGTTCCATTTTCTGAGTCCCTTTACAGAATTTTTCATTATGTATATCATTTTTTATAATGATAATATGCCGTGAGAAAAAAAATACATATTATATTTTTAAATAAAAAAATCAGTGCCATTTGGTATACATGGTATAAGTATACTGATGCATGCCCATTCAATGTGTATACTTATACCATGTATACCAAACATTCTATTAACTTGAATATATGTATGCATAGTTGCGATACATTTAATTCATGCAAATTTTATATGTGTGTGTGTGTGTGTGTGTGTGTGTGTGTGTGTGTGTGTGTGTGT
>JAPMOR010114991.1:85302-111830 GCA_026543865.1 Argiope aurantia
AATTGCAGTACGTTGGTCACCGGCAGAAGACTTCAGCTGCAGTCATGGAAGAGTTATGTTGCCAAAGTAGGAAACGCACTGTGTTGGGTAAGTATAGACAAAGTTGAGGGAAAAGCACTCTTTTCCCAACTTTTCAACGTTCTTCTCCCCACCCCCCACCCTTTCATCTCCACGAATATAGCATCAAAACAATACATATTTTTTTTTATCTCGCTTTGAAAAACAGGCGCTCATTTCTATTTAAACCTATTTTAAAAAACATTAATCATATTTGAATTTCGATATCGATGGAATTTCATTCATAATAAACCAAGGGAATCCAGTCCGTTTTAAGAGAATATTGAAACCAGAATATTTTTTTCTTATCTTAAAGCTCTAATTCCAGTTTGAAAATTAGAAATAATAAAACTACCAATAATTTGTAAATAAAATCCAACAACGTGTTTCACAAAGAATTACGTTAAAGAATTTTTGCTGATTTAAATTTGAAAGGAAAATATTCAACATTCAAGTATGTAAAATTTCAATAATTTAGATTTAAAAAATTAAGGAATGAAGAATGCATTTATTATAACTATTTTATAACTTGGTCTATAAATAACCACTTTCATATCAATTTTTATGACCCATCGTTCACTAATAAACTTTTGGAATTTTAAAATGTTCATTAAAAGGAATGATTTTTCTTTCTTTGTTTCTAATAATCAGATCGTGGAGAAAAAACATTTTGTTCTTTCCCCATGTTTTCAAGATTCTTCTCTCCTTTTCAAATATTTATTTTTCTTCTTTTTTATAAATATTTATAAATATTCAATTAAGCTGTAATTGTCTGAAGTTAACATATTGACTATAACTATAAAGCTAACCATATAGTCACGCACTCGAATTTACAGAATGTAATAATGATATCGGAAGCCACCTCTTTCATGCACCCAATACCTCCTCCTGATTCTCGATATTCATCAGTTACTCAATTCGGGTGGTCGAATTCAATGATCGTACAATTCAAATGTATTTACATTGTGTCTAATTGCTTCTCAATTCATTTGAACTAAAAGGAATAATACGAGCTTGGTCATTAATACGTTTTAATCCAGATCCTACCAATTTTGGTTGGAAGGCGCTCGTGACAGATTTTGAAGTATATTCTCCCAATTGCTGTGGTGCTTGGAATGGTTGCGAATGTTTCTCTTTTTGAAACATGCAAGGAATTAACTCAGTATTCATTATCATTCTTATTTAGCACAACTTCTTAATTTTTTAAATTGCCAATATTCGACATTCAGTTTAAATTGCTTATCTGATTCCTTTTTCTTCTTTAAAACTTATTCTCCGAGCTCGAGGGTGGTACATTCAGACCTATAAAATTTTAACACTTCAGATCGGATTACAATTAGACAAAATTTTGCTTGTCTTACTGCTCTATAATATATATATATATGCATATATATATATAACAACTTTGCATATATATAACAACGCCAATACATATATATAACAACTTTGACATTTGTCTAAAACGAACGCTATTAAGTATGGCATTTAATTATTTTCGTTTATGTATGCATTAAACATGCAAGGAAATCAATTCAAATTTGTATGATGATTTTAGAGTTCAAGGCATTGAATTCTTATTAAAACTTGTCTCTTCGGATTTTATTATTTATAATTATATTAGTTATTAAATTTCATTAACTATTTACCATGATTAAAATTACAAAACCGAACACTTCCTTTTTTTTTCAACTGGCCTCCTTTAACGATCAACTCGTTTGCCTTGAATTTGATTGAGTTCAATTTAATAAATGCAAGGCAAAATCAGAAGCATTATGCCCATGAATGCTTCAAAAAACTAATTTTAAGAATCAAATTGTCATAAATATCAAAGCTCTTTTATTTTAATGCATTATATTGAAATTACATAAAAGTACCTCTGAAGTAATTATACGGGTAATATATCTTCTAAATGCTCTTTACAGTTAGAGATGCTACAACTTCATTTTTTAATTTCTCATCTCAACTGAATCTATAATAATCTTATTTCCTTAGCTTTCAACTAGGAAAAAAATTACATTATTCAGTATTTTATGAAATAATTAAATTAATTGATGACACACATTTGTTTTGTTTACATAATGACATAATGACATGTTTACATGTTGAATGTTTACATAATGACACACATTTGTTTTGTTACTAGTAGATATACTTTTTAGTGATCATATATTTATAAATTCAAATATTTTTTAAAGAGTCTAAAACCTTTTTCAAAATAAATAAAGGAAAAAAATTCAAAATTATCGAAATTTTTATCTTTACTTATAATAAAGATAAGTGTCTGTTGACGCTCTACTGACCAGAACGTTTGATCTGCAGTTATAAATATGGACACATATATGCACTGGAAAGCGGGAAATTTTAAGCAGAATTCTAATTAAAAACTAAGCATCTAATTAAAACTAAACGTTTTATTATGATAACTTTCGAAAATATAATACAAGAGCGAATTTTATATCATCATAAAATGGAAAAACTATCTTTTTAATGATATCAGTTATATTGCCGCATACATTTTTTCTATATGTATTCAATTTTAAAAGAATATTTTAAGCATATTTTTCCAAGAGGAATACAAAGATACGTAAGAATTTTGAACAAATGTTAAACATGCACCAACAATAAAACAAAACAACAACAAAAAAAAAAACCCCGAAAAAACACCAAAATTATTCCAAATTTAAAGCAAATCTTTATTGGCAAAGTAGATCAGGAAAGCAAGCAATAAATAAATTTAATTCTGAGAAGAATTTATAAATTTTTATTTAAAGTACTATTACTATGGGAAAAAAATGCCACATTTTACATTGTTTTCATTTTCTGGTCACATTGTTAAAAGGTTAGAAATAGCAGAGTGTACCTATTATTTACTAATTTCAGGGCTGCAGACAGAAAATAAGAAATTGCATAGTAAACTTGAAAGTACGGTGTAAAATTTTTAAAATTATCTAAATTATAAATCTATTAAAATTTCGATAAAAAATATTTTGTTGAGGAAGCTATTAAAACATGAGTGACTACATGAAATATTTAACTGAGAAATTTAGTGACCATTAATCACGTTGAACCCGCTGGTCGCCAAAAGCTGCTAGGTTTAAATAAATGAAGAAATACTTGAAAATAAATTACATTTTCCCCCTTTCGGGATATCCTCCACCCAACCCTCTTCTAAAACATTTTCGTTCCCTTATTCTTTCCCTTTTCACTTGTTGAGAAAAGATTAAAATATAGATAAAAAGGTATGAACCAAATTCGCGTGCAAGTATTAAAATATCCATACATTCGCATGTCTGATGCAATTTTCAATACCGCTCCGGATGCTGAATCCTATTAAAAATCTTGCATCCTAGAATTTCTATAAGTCCTCTGGGTATACTAATATATGATGGATATAGATAATGACTGTTCCCACCAAACGCCCATGTTGAGACCTATCCTAGGCCATGAATAAGCCACTCTGGCTCTTTTAAACGCTCTAAAGTTATCGTATCCATCGATCTTCATTTAAAATTATTGACTCCGGGCTTCAAAATCCTTTTTATGCTCGCTGTAAAAACTTCTTTCTCAAGCTACTCTGGAACTTTTAACCTCCTTCTTTCCATAAAGATTTTTTATAACCTCCCCTCTGAGAGGGAAGGTACCAATCCAGGAAGAAGCCAAACAAGGAAGAGGGTGCTTCTAGGCAACCCGACCTTGAAAAGGTAAGGGCTCACCCCCTTTTTCGTCTTACATTCCCACACAGTCATAGGGTATACATAAAAAAATAAGCAGTAAGTGATAAGGTGGGACAAAAGAGTTTCGACAATTACTTCCTGTACCAACCTCCTCCAAACGCTTTCACTGAAGATTTTTTTTTCATAGTAGTTTTAAGTTAAGGAATTTTTCTCTACTGACCTAGATTTCTTTCTTTGGGTTAGTGGGACATATTTATGATTTTTCAAGGCTATGGGAAAGTGTAGTAAAAATTTCCCTTTCCTTTTTTATAATGCCTACTGCCCATTCTGCTTTAGAGCATGTGCAATTCAAGGATGTTTTCTTTCTTTCTTTTTTTTCTTTATTTCTTTTTGGATTATTGATAGAGGGAGGGCTATATTGATGCAAGTAAGGTACGTTTCGAGTAAGAACCTTGAAGAAATTTCACGGTCTTTAGGAATTTGAAGGTGCTTTTCTTCTTCGTTTTTTCTGCGGACACTGTCGTAAAGTTTTTACAGCAGGTTTTAACG
This sequence comes from Argiope aurantia, assembly GCA_026543865.1. Lineage (NCBI taxonomy): Eukaryota > Metazoa > Arthropoda > Arachnida > Araneae > Araneidae > Argiope > Argiope aurantia. The sequence continues at coordinate 89,583 of JAPMOR010114991.1, forward strand.
AGCACTTGCTTCAACATCATTCAAAGAATATTATCATTTCTTACGATGATTATCTAAGTCAGATGATTCTGGTAATTAGCGACCAGATTTCTGAAGGAAACAAAATTCTTTTTAATTGTTAAATAGAAACATTAAAATACTTTTTATCTTTGAAAAAATTGACTGAAAGCTATTTATTAAGGGAAATGAATCAATATTTCTTTCTAGTGACCCTTAAGCCCTTGATTATAAGTTCTTCAACGTCATTTTAAGAGGATTTGCATTGTATGCACATCATCTGTCATATCTACATTGAAATGATTAACAATAATGTTTTATTTTACAAGACAGGAAACGGTGTCATTTTATAATATTCTATATTATTCAAAAGTGTGGTCTCTTCTTTTCTTGATCATTAATGTACGACACTTCTATTAAAAAAAAATGTCTCCTTATTCAAGAAAATGCAGTTTTTTTCTTTCAATTTTTAAGTTGAGAAAAAAATCAAAATATTTCCAATTTTTAAAAAAAATTCAAATTGTTTGATCTTAGAAAAGGAACAAATATTTCTTAATTTCATTTTATAACATTCTTGTGAAAGAACATACCATCCTTAATATTTTATTTAGTTTTATCGCACTAGAATTTGCAAAGGCTTATTATCTTGCAATAGTAGTTCACATTAGATATGCTTGTATTATGAATGACTGAATGCATTACCTAGAAAGCAATAAAATGTCTTAGTTGTACTGCTCTTTCGATAATTCTATGAGATTAATTGATATAGATTCTTTATTCTCAAACATAGAACTGGACACCTGTCGCATTATAGAGAGAACTCTACAGAATCATACTGACATCAATGAATTATACGATGTTACATTTTTCTATGTGCGCAAAATCAGCCAATAATTTGTTAGAAAGAAAATCTATATTCAAGTGTTGTGTTAGAACACTTAAACAGACAAATCATACACTGAAATTGTGAAGGTTTCAGATTTTAACAGGAAAGTATAACTCATCATCAAATAACATCTTCCAATCGATACTTCGGAACGTTTGGAGTGACGAAGACTGATTAGACAGAATCCACAATATTATATTCCTTATATTAAGATTTTTTAATATATACATACATTTTTACGTATTTAAAATTTATTTTATTCTGCTCATTTAAAATAGTCAGAATTTAACTTTTCAAGCCTGTATTTTGAAAAGATAAGATTTCTTAGGCTGAATTTTAAAATAAGTCTACAAATAACAAAATAAAGCAAGTTTGAAAATAATGCAATAGTGATATTCATTAATTATCTAGCCGTTTGTGTATTCAGTTTTGTGAATTCTGATATAATATTATCGTTTGTGATGAAAATATTAGATATCGTATGAAAATTTTTTGCATAGTAATATTTAGAATCTTCATCAAAGATTAGAAACTTAAAATTGGCCTTTTTATGCGCTGCAAAATATAAAGTATTTTTACTATTAATTTTTACAGAAACAGAATCAAAATTCAGCGTTTAGCAAAGTTAAACAATGTTAATACTAAGAAAACTGTTTTTACTTTGAAAAATGTTTTTAGAGAAAAGGAATTAGAAAAGCTTATTGAAAAAAAATCGAAGAAAAGATTCATTTTTAAATTAAATAAATTCATTCATCGATTTAAAAAAGAAGTTAAGAATATGAAATAATACTACAAAAATCAATATCTTGAAAGAACACACTGGTCGCCAAAGGCGACTAAGTTTTTTAATGCCCTTAATTTATATTATTAACATTAAAACATTTGAGGTTCAAGGGCTAGACTAATTTCGTATCTCATTAGAATCATAATTAATCGCCTATGGTTCAACAGAAATTCCGATCAAATAAGAAAATGCCCGAGGAACTAAAAGAAAATATTCTGCTTAAAGATTTATAATTTTACATATAACTGTCTAATCAAAATCAGATTTTGTAACGCAGTTTTTGACAATAATTGATCGTATACATGATTAATGTTAAGAGTTAATTTTAAAAGGTTTTTAAAGAGTATATATATATATATATATATATATATTTGGTTTAATTTTGATACTTTTTTTCTTATTAATTTGGTTTTTATAACTAATTGTCTAGATTTATCTTTGTTTTGCACTCTCTAAATACAATGGCGCTTTTTGTTCTTTTTTTAGTTTTTAGTTTGATTCAGAAATAATTTTTTAGTTTCGATTTCGAAATCATTTTAATTTTTGATTGTTTCAATAATAGGTTTTAACTACATAATGCTTATAATTTTGGTTATATATATATATATATATATATATATATATATATATATATATGTGTGTGTGTGTGTGTGTGTGTGTGTGTGTGTGTGTGTATGCGTGCGTGCGTGCGTGTTATTTTACAACAACAATATCAAAAATGTTTTTTTCATTTGTTTCGTTTTATTATTCATGTTCAAGCATGAGCTGTAAATAATTTTTCTTCTTGCTCGCTATCTTATTCATATCTTATTCAGATCTTATATCAGACTCTATCTTATTCAGACTCTTAATACATCTAAATTCTAGTTTATTGGTTACACACATAGTTTTTTTTCTTTGAAGAGAAGGAAAAATAATTTTTATTTTTCCTGCTCAGTCTATATTTTAATTTTATACAAAAACACAGTCATAGAGACAATCACTTAAATTAATATAAAAAGAAATAGATAAACACTTTATATTTTATTTAACATTTTAAAATTTATTTAGTTCATGCAAAAGTTTGAATTTTTATTTATAGAGTAAGATAAGTATTATCTCTACTGGTAATAAAAATGAATATGTGTTTGCGTGCTGCCACTCTATAAGCCAGACCGTATGACTTGCAATCAAATTTGGTACGTATGTACCTTATACCTTCAAGGGAAAAAATAAAGTTTTTTTTTTAGTTAGATTGAAAAAATTTATTTTTTTTAAACATTTTTAATTATAATTGATTTAAAAAGTAAGCAACTTTCCTCGATCACTTTCAATAAGTTTACAGAGCGAAAATAAATTTAATATCATTTAAGAATTTATAAAATTATCGTTTTAATGAAACTAATTAAAAAGGCGAGCAAATTTTTGTCAAATTTTGTCAATTTTTCAAAAAAAAAACTTTTTTGTTTGTTTTATTTTCAAAAATAAATTGCATTGTTGCCCTATAATTCGAACCTTTTTTATTGTTTTATTAAATATTTAATCGCGTGATTTTTTTTTCCGTTGCTGAAAGCTAGAGAAGAAGTATTCTGTTTATCATTTGCATATTTTAGAAGACGAATAAAAAAGTGATTTCACATTGCCTGAAATGCAGCAAATAGATGAACTGGACTTTTGCATTTTTGATAGTATTATGATGTTATGGAACTGTTTCTATACGAAAAATTCATGTACTTAACACTTAAATGCATGATTATTTGTTTTGAATAAGAAACAAAATGGTATATTTATTTTGAAAAAAGTTGTATGTAGACTTTTGGCAACTTGCAATATTTCCCAAAAATCTAGCTAATACTAATATAATTTTCAAATACAATATCAAACATTAATAGCTTACCTGACTACAGATGAGAAGTAATTTTTTAACAATTAGATAAATCCCTTCTTTATAGGGAACTCGACAATAGAAACTATCTCTCCAAGTAATTCACTGAGCTTCACTGAGTAAAAAAATGATATAACTTACCCGCCAAAAGTAATTTCAACTTTTTTCTTTCACACATGATTTATTGCCTATGGTTATCAATGCGCGTTCGGAAATGGACACACTCAGGTTTTTGAATAAAATTAAGTGGAACTGGATGTAGACAATTGGCAACAATATGTATTTAAGTGTTAATAAAAAAAGTTAAGTAAGATAATTAAAATAAAAAGGACTTTAATGTCTGACAGTTTGCAAATTCAAGGACATGAAGTTATGATTAAACGATTTTAAATAATATTAAATATAAACAATATCATCGGCAAATAAACTGGTCACCAAAAGTGAATAATACTTAAATAAGTATACTTTATATATTTAAATTAAATAAAGTCTAGTTCAGTCCCTACTTAAGGGTCCTTCTGTCGTAAGTTATTACGTAATTAGCTAACCTAACCTAAAAACATCTTATAGTTACCATATCAATATTAAAAATATTTTATGGTTTAAATACATAGATTGACTTGGCCATCGCATGAAAACACAATGTATCTTTACATTAAATTAGATTACATTAACATATTATATTAAATTAGATTGTTTAGTGCGATTGCCAAGTCAATCTATTTATTTAAACCATAAAAGATTTTTAGTATAGATATGGTCACTATAAGATCTTGTTAGGTTAACTAATTACGTAATAACTTAAGACAGAAGGACCCTTAAGTAAGGACTGAATAAATTGACCGACTTGGTATTACAAGGATCTCACAACTTTTTACCATAGAAGAACTGAGTAGCGAGACTTCATTTTTTTTACAAGTTATGTTTTTGATGGCATCTCATTTCTTTTTTTAGATAGTCCTTTTCTAATTTTAGTATGTAGTCTTCCTCTTTTTCTTTTCCGGTACTAACTCTTGAGCTTCAACTACAGTTTTTCTCAAAGCCCACTCCTGTCTCTATGAGTTTTTCTCGTAAGCTTTGATGTTACAATTTTTGACAAGTCTGGACCGTAAATGCTTCTTAGTCTGTTGTTTTCACAAATTGAGGATTCCTGCGCTTTAATACTTCCAAAGTCGACATTAATTAGAGGTAAGCCGTCCAAACTTGTAACTCTCGAAAGTGCCACGTAAGCTTGACCGGATGTGAATACCGCTGAACCGATATCCATCAGTGCATCATTTAGACTTAGGCCCTGACTTTTGTGTATAGTTATAACATAGGCTATACATATGGGAAACTGTTCTCGATGAACATAATCTCTATTAATAATTTCAAATTTAGTTTTGATCGGACTAATCTCGTAAACATGTTCTTTATTAAATGTAATGTATATCTTCTTAATTATTTTTGTATTTTCCGGATCAACCTTTACTCTTTGCAATATACCGATAGAACCATTAACTAAACCAAGACTCACGTCATTATTTCTCCTTAACATAACTTTTGCTCCTATTTTATAATTATGTTCTTTTCCAGGCCTGAAGTCATAGAAGCATCGTCTTCCTATTTTTTTATGCATTCACGAGCTCTTTTTGTTAGGTATCTGGGGCAATATATGCTATCTACAGCTGTAAGTTTTATTTCGGGATGTTGGAAGAGATTTAAGCATTGTAGTTAAAAGTTAAAAGTTAAGTTAAAAAATATTTATTCTGAGGAAGCCATTAAGACGAAATTACGAAAAAGAAATCAAATATTTAGCTAATATTAATTTCGGCGAACCAATAAATCGTCAAAGGCGGCTTGTTTGTTTTCACATTTGATGGCAACTATTTCAGGCCAATTCATCAACAATTTTTATTCTATCATTTCACTCAGATTATTCTAATGAAGATCTTAAATAATTCTCTAAAATAATTCTTTATCGCTCTGTAATTGTAAATTTTAATCATGATTTTTCTATTAAAATACTGAAAATAAAAACTAAATGAGTGTTTAAAAATCAACGGTCTCACTTGTCTGTACAACCCAACTATTTTCCTTTGGGTAAATCGACCTTCTACCTTAATATTCCATTTTAAAAAAAAGCAAAAATTTTATTTTGAGAAGAATCTCGCAGTTTTGAATTGTGAGTCTAATGGTAAGGTTCGTATTGGAACTACATTCCCCTAGCCAGATTTGTATGTTATATCATCGAGAAGACCACTGACAACTTTCGGCAACAAATATAGTGTATTCTGAGTCCATATACAAGGAGGATTTGTAGTCAAAACGTATTTCGAGTCTAAGTACCATTAAAGGATGATCCCTAGACCCTACACCAGGTTACTGCAGCTTTATTAATCCGAAATGCAGAAAGCACAGGTCTGAAGTAAAAATAAGCGCGTAAGATAAGAAAGCAGTGTCATCATTAAGAGATGAGATTTTCTGCTTCAGATATAGCGACTCTGGAACCGTATAACGGAGAATATGCGAATGAAACGGGTTTTGAATCTAAACACCATCACATACCGATGCCTTGATCCTACTACCAGGCAACTGCTGCTTTATTAAAATGGTTGAAATCTGAAACGTACAAAGCACAAATTTGAGGTAAGTCATATCATTGACTCTCCGACCCGCCCGAAGGCACACGGATAAAGAAAACTAAATGACAGGACAGCCACAACAGCAACACTGGCGGGAACTGTGGTTGAGTCCTGAGGGCCATCACCGAACACGGTACAAGCCTTTCTGAAGGAAGTACTTCCCGTCATCGATGGGAGGAGCCAGATCCCCCACCTTTTTGTGTACCCTCCAAGGTGGCGAGATCCAACTACCATACCGAAAGCATCTCATCCTCTTTTCGAGATGCCCCCCGAGAGTTACAAACTTAATGTAAGAATGAGGGAGTAAGATACATAAGCAGCATCACAATGAGAGGGCATTTTCTAAGTCAGATATAACGTACTACAAATCAGCAAACGCGGAGGATTTTTGGCCGAACTGGGTTGCGAACTTAAACAGCATCCAGTCCCGATGTCTAGATTCTATCACCAGGCTACTGCGAGTCCAGTAGAATGCTTGCAATCTGAGTAGTCCGAAATTTATAGAGTAGGGATACGCTAATAAGATGAGAAGATAATGTTATAATAAGTAAAAATTTTATAGAGAAAAAAATGTTACCAAATTCAGGCTTTTTTAAGAGATATATGACTTAATTTTAAGAATCTGAATATGCCCATTTATATGTTCTACTCACTTTTCGACTTCAGTCATTATGGCAAAATGTGTCATTAACGGAGTTCAGAACAAATGCAAATAACTAAATTTAACAAACGCATTTTTAAAAATGTTTTTATTAGTGTACTAATGTAATTTTATTTTTTATTTTTCCCATTTTCCACATGTTAATACAATTTATTATTTTAAATATTATAGAATCTCGAAATAATTATTTTCTATAATTCACAAACACTTTACTGGTGCCAACTTACACAAGTTTATAGTGTTCAATTTCTTGCCCTTCCACCAGAAAAAAAAATTGTCCGAGAAAGCAAATATCTATACACACACAAATATCTATATCTATATGTACTACTTAAACTGATTTATAAAGAGCTCCATATTTCAAATAACTCAAAATCTCGTCAAATCTAAATCAAGCATTACATGTAATGGCACTGATATAGAATCAAAATTTAATTAAATGAATCCATTAACTAATAAATAAGTTCTACAAATATTAGAATAGTGTATTGACGTCGATAATGCACAAATATAAAACATTTTAAAACCCTAACACATGAAAAAGCGAATGAAAAATCGATTATAAAATTTCCTCCTTATAAACATATAATAAGTTAAATAATTAATGTGCGAAGACAATCAGTTTCTAATTGTATGAACTAGCATGCGATTGATGTATACATCCGATTAACAAATCAAGCTCACTTCCGTAATGATTATATTCAAATACTGTAATTAACAATATTGTAATTAATATATTTCACTACTGTAATTAATAGTACTTGAACAATCAATTTCAGTTAATATTCAAGTATTGTTCTCATTATGATATTAAGGAGAAATTTCTTTAATTTCAATCTCAATAACCCAAATTGTGATTATACTACAAAAATTCATTTTTCCTTCCGAAAACAGTAAGCATAGTAAAAAAGGTTATAATTTTAAAATTCTTATAAAGAAATATTTTTTATTAATTTCATAGTTATTAAATACAACTGAGAAAGAATAAAGAATAGTATAAATAAGATAATTTAGAAGATAAGAAAATTTTCATTCTTCGAGTTTTGCATCCTTGTTGGAAAAAAAAATGTCAAAAAATTGATTAAAGCTTGCCATTTTCTTATTCAGTCAATTTTAATTAACCTTTGGGCTAATTAAAAAGTGTACTAAAGATTAAAGTTATTTGCTTTTAATAATCAACAATATTTCAGATATTGGAAGTATTTTTGGTAGTTTATTACAAAACTTCTTCGCTCATTAACTATTTAATTAGCAACCGAACACAGCTTGTACATCAAGTAATATTAGGTAGTGTTGTTCTGAAAATTATAGTCTAATTAACAGAAGCTAGTCGAAATGGATATCCAATGTTGTTGCTACTAAGGGTGAATCTTAGAGTGGTTTGAGTGCTGAATCCCTCTTTCCTGATCTTAAATTATAGATTGTTTTCTAACGAATATTGAAATTTTTAGTTTTAATTTAATAATAGGTCAGACATAAATATGCATTGATGGGGATGGAAGACAAGATTACTACTAAAATATTATCGAATATTCTATAAGAATAATTGATGCTATAAACAGTGAAATTAAAAGACGCCAAACAACCAATTAGAGATTTCTTCCAAATAATTCTGAGAAATATTTCAAACAAGAAATCTTTATATCTCAAGCTGATTGTTTTATTTCTGCATCTGAATTACACTTTAATAAAGATTTCAATGGGATTTCACCTCTGAAAGGCCCCAGACCATTGAAAAGCACAATCCACTACAATGATGATATTATTCAAGCAGCTTTGAAATTCAATATATATATTTTTTTAGTTTCAGAGTTTCATTTGAAATCTGAATTTAGTATTTGGAAAATAAAACGGAAATAAAGGATATGAAGCTAAAGACAGCTGTTAAAACTCTTTCAACTGCGACCTTTTTTCTCCATTAAAGCGTTTTGAGGCTAAATTATGCAAGTCTAGCAGTTAGTTCTTGCTACCATTCAAAAATATGGGAAAATCAGTGTTGAAAATGTGTTTGATATATTTGTATAAAAAGAATCACAGAATCACGGATGGATCGGAAAAAGATTAATGACTGCTAATTGGTAATCTTGTAAAGAAGACAAAATTTAATGAGTAAAAATATCAAAGAGAAACATTTGTTTGACTGTATAGCATTTTTTAAGCTTATTCCACTTATGGTTGGTTGTATAATACTCTTAAAAGTCTCCTCGGATTCCTAGTCTCTGTTTGCACATATTAAATAAATTAAATTTTATAAATTGAAATTAATATTTATTTTAGTTATGTAATTCTTAATTTTAAGCGTTGAAAACACGTACAAATCGTCTTCTACTCCTTAACATATTCTTAGATCTGCCCTTGGCTACTAGTATTACTGCTATTAAATAACAAAACTGAAATTCCAGACTTCAACAACAAACGCATCAACATTTTTCAAAAATTGAAAATTTTGGAAATTCGCACATTTCTACTTTTACGTATAAGAAGTCAGTCATGGAGAAAATATTGCAATCTTAAAATCTTTTATCTGGAAATTTTGACAAACTTTATCGGTAGAGGCATTTATGGAATATAGTTTCTCCGTATATCTGTATGTACATGAACATGATAAGCCACCCCCCTCCCCCAAGGAACTAAATAAATGAAACTTGACACATGAATTTGAAATCAAAGTAGCTTATATGCTTTTGCCTAAGTTTGTCAAAGTTTTTGGAAGACTGCAACATTTTTTCGGTGTTAATCTTGATTGGGCTCAGGTCATTCACACTCCCCTCTTTCAGAAAAAAAAACAAAAAAACTTGGATTTATTCGGTTTCCTTTGGTGAATTATTTAGTCGCCGAGAATTCTTCTTCTTGTTGTTGTTTTTAAATGAATTTCTTATACAAAATTTCACTTTCATGGTTCTCTTAACGAAATATTCTTATACTTCAAGTTGTAATGAATTTTGGGTCATGTTATTTTAATAGCTTTGCTTTTGTTTTATTAAATACGTGAATATCTTTAATGTGTCAAGTTATCACACCTAAAGTGCCTGAGTCATCTAACATCTAATTGAAAATTATCATATCTGTATCAAATTGTACATCCAGTCGGTAAACTGGAAGTGTTCAAAAATATCCTCACATTTCTACAATATATCACAAAACTGAACACAAAATATTCCGTATTGTGTAAAAATACAAGAAAATATAAAGGAGGAACCTTCCCCCTCGTTATTGTACTTAAATGTGATTATAATAGAATTTGTCATTATGAAGGTCCTTGCTATACAACTGATATCTTTAAGTTGCAGTAAAATATAACAGAGGAGAAAAAGCAGCATTCCTATAACAATCTACATGTTATTTTTATTTAAAACTATCAGCCTTTGGCAAACAGCAGTTTGTTCATCAATTTAATAAAATGAATTTAATGATGTTAACTAATTTTAAAGATGTGCATCATATGAAATGACAGTATTATTTTATTTCGTACTTGTAAAATAAACACAGAGCTTTTTGTACCATGCACACAAGATGGCAAAATTAATTAGCGAAATCAGCCCAGTTATTGAAACTGGAGGCTCTGTCATGTTCTTATTTTGTGATTCTCAGGAATTTGGGGATATATTAATTGGGGACTGGGGAGAACTGAAAACAAATCTGAGGATCATAAGCTTCAATATTAAATAAAAATTTAATATTAAATTAAAATAAATTCATTTTTAAGAATCAAAAAGATTCATTCCCATGCATTTTTTAAAAATTAATTTCAATATATTTTTCTAAATTTATTTGCAAAGGCTGATGCTGTAGATTTTTACTATTCATACACTACTGAAATATTTATTAGTCTGTAAATTGTGATATCGACTTTTATAATAAGAAGTTAATTTTAAAAAATGAAGTATAAAATCTCAGCGATACAGTTTTTTATTAATTTAGCGGGGAATGTTTAATTATTATAGTAATATCCAAGTGAAGCTTGCCAAAGAAAATTTCATGAAATGAAAAATTAAAAAAAATATTAAAAGAGAATTTTACTGGTTTAAGCTGCTTTTCCAGTTTCCTTAAATATTTATTCTTTGGCCCAAAATTTAAAATAATAAAAAACAATAGTTTAAAAAAAATCGGTTACAGAGTGTTATTGAAAAAGCCAGTTTTAATCCTTTAATTTAAAGCAAGTATTTAATATTCGAACTCCATTTGATGTCATTAGTGTCAATATGATAAATGTTAATTCATTTAATTTTAAGCAGGTATTTAATATTTGAACTCCATTTGATGACATTAGTGTCAATATAATAAATATTAATTATTTTGCTCTCAATAGATGGCGCCACGATTCGCAGTTATTTGATGCATAATAAAGGGACAGTAATTAGGTGGCAATGCTCGTTACAGCATGGATGCATATTTATGGAAATTAACGTATTTTCAAGCATTTCGAGTATATAATTCCATTTAAAATTGCGGAGAATGATAGAAAATCATTTCTTTTCAGTTCAAATGTCTTTCTGTAATCAGAGGGTTTTTTTTTTTTTTTTTTGAGAAGGATGGGTAGAGGTTGTTTTAAATACTTTAAAGTTTTTTTAAAGGATTATTCATTGAGTTCAATTGGGAATTAATATCAGGCGGTCTTAGTATCATATAAAGGTTTTCACATTGTTTTAGAGAAAATATAGAACAGAAAAATAATTAATTATATTCATTATTCTCTAATAAATGCATTTTTTATTTGAAACATTCGAATTGTGTAATTTTTATTTTCGCAATTTTTTTTTATACAAAATAATCTTAACCCTTTATTGAAATCAGAAACTTATTGTTTGAGCCATAAATAAAAAAAATTATTTCATTGAAGTTTTGCAAATTAACTTAGAATAATTGTAAATAATAAAAAAATAAAGTGATTTATAAATATTTTCCTCTGTTATTAAATTGGATCAGCATTTTCCATACTTAATATGAGCATATAGCGCGCATTATCTCTAACTCTACAGATAATAAAAATATTTTGGTGCTCTACAGCTCAGGCTGTTTGAAATGCAAATACCAAGTTTAGCACATACATACCTTATAGGGTAGAAAAGTGCACTTAGGATCGATTTTTGAAATTTTTTAATTAATTAAAGATTAATTAAAAAAACCTGAATTTTGGCAATTTTTCCATTTATATATGTGTGTGTGTGTGTTATATTGCCTAATTTTCAACAATAGATTATATTGCCCTGAAATTCGAACCATTTTCTTTGTTTCATCAAATATTCAATAGCGTAAATTTCTTCCCTTCTTGAAAGTTAAAGAAAAAATATTCTATTTAAATCTGGGTAGTTCATGAGATGAAAAGAAGTATGAAGTACAATACTGCAGAATTTAGAAGATATATGAACAGCAGGTTTACGTTTTTAATAACTTTATGATGTCATGGGATTGATCTTCATTTGGGAGGTTCATGGGCAGTATGAACTGAACACATACAAGAAAATTAAAATAAACAAAACTTTGACAGTTTATCCGAATCTTGGACACAAAGTTATTTCTAAAGGTTTTAACTGAAATTAAACATAACAAATATTCTCAGCCAACCACATAAATGTAAGCTTCGTTGTAAATAAAGAGATGCATTGAAATTCTGTAAGCTATATGCAATCATAATATTCATATTATTTGCAATATTACTGCTCTTAAAATAACCGCACTTATATATTATAAATCATAATATATTAGATATTATTTTTTAATATAAGTAACTAAATAACTATATCTGATGCCTTATTTTGATATTAGGCATCAGAACTGCTACTATCTATATATTTTATTATTCAATACCGGTAATTTTGATTATATTTTTGACAGTTTTGATCTGAATACTTTTTAGAATGTTAATATTACAAAATCGATATTTCTCTCAATACAAGTTTTTATCATGTTTAATATTTTATCAAATTTAAAATTATAATTAAATATTCTAGCTTCAAATTAAAATAAAATCAATAGTCAAGTTCTTAAGCGCTCTTGATTAGACAGCTACAATATAATGAGAAATTTTCAGTTCTGAACTACTGTCAAACGAACCCAATGGATGAGACGGTTCTGTTTTTCTTTCTAAAAAAAAAGTCATTACGTGTAGACAATTATACATTTTTCCAAACAGAAGCGACATTTACTTTTTAAAGTCTTTGACAGTTAAAAGTCTTTGACGTGATAAGGCTTTTGAAAATCTTTCAGTCGTGCTCCAGATAGTTGAGATCTATGGATTTTAGCTTATACTTCAGCAATTTTCAATATATTTGAAGATTAATTTTATCGTCTATTAATATTGCAATTAATGTTATTAATATTACTATTAAAATTATTATTAATATTGCGTAGGTTAATATTATCGTCTATTTTGACTAAGTTTTTTCGCCTCTTTTTTCCATCAATTACGTTTGTTTGCAGTAATCCAAAAGAATTTCAAAACTTTATTATAAATGTTATATTCCTTGAACTATAAAACATTTTTGTGCGTTTGTTTAAAAATTGTATTTTACCCAAGAAAATCTCCGTTCGTTTACTAATTCCCAAATCAAATATATAAGAACCCGCTTCAATGCTTTGAAATATAACAGTTAATGAGTTGTTGAAATGGCGTAGATAGTACTGTTATGCAAACTAGTAATACGCAAATTCATACCTTTACAGATGATTTGCTTTAGCTGAAACCTCTTGTAACATCTGCGATTAATTCATTTTCATAAAGTGAATGCGCCAAACGAAATTTGTTTTGAACCAGCTGCCACACTTTAATAAAGAAACCATAATAGGCTGACAAGGTATCGCAAAACAAATGTGATGTTGCATATAGATTTTTTTTCTATTACTATCCTTTTCATAGAATCGTTTGACTAAAACTTGACAAAGTTAAAAGCAATCTTTAGTTTTTTCAAAACAGTCAAGTTATGTGATGCAGCGAATAGCGTCAGAGTTTCCTTACTAAAATTAAATAAATCTGTAGAAATAATGCCAGTGATTTTTGAAACTTTAAAATGGCACATAGGCTTTTTTAGATCTTCTAAAATATCAAACAAAAAGTTTCTATTTATTATTAAAATACCACAACGTTAATGCTGGGAAGAGATATATACTTACAAAATCATTTTAACACCATTTAAATTTTCGAAAAGGCAGCATTAAATATTAAACTAAAAACGAATTTATGAATTTAACAGTAGGTACTAAAAACGAATTTGTTTTCGAAACTAATTATAATTTTTGATTAATAAATTTAACAACATATATTGTATGAATATCATTTCTAAATAAAATTTGGAGTAGGATTTTGACTAAGAACAATGTTCTTCAGTTGAGATTTCAATATCCGTGATAATTAATATGAAAAATAACGCTTTTTACCAAAATTTGTAATTTCTCAATTGGATTTACTAATTTGCTTCTTATATTCCTCATGTGATAAACAAAAAACTATTTATCAAATAATAATATTTTTTTTTATTTGAATCATCGAGAATAGAAATTTTCTCTTAAACTGCTTAAATTAGCAATATAATTGTAAAATAGTAGTGCAAAAATAGTAACAGTTCACATTTTCGATGCATGACATAACAAATTGTCTTATAAGAAATTTGAAAGCACTATCAGAAAAACATTGACACGATTTTATGCTACGGTTGTATTAACTGATGAGTTAATAACCTTTACTGAAGTTCTTTTTCTACATTATAAAAATACTATAAAAATATTTTCTCCTCAATAAAAAAATATTCTCATCTCGGATAACCAATTTGTTTTCATTTTCTGAGTATATTTAAAATGGAATGCATTGATTAATAACAATTTTGAAAATGTCCATAATTATAAATATACAAATATTTTTTTTACCAAGAATAATTTTAAACATTTTGAAAATTTGAAAATTTTAATTAATTAATATATCCTTGTTGTCTGGAATTAAATTTAAAATCTATATGAACGATTAGTTATTTAGAAACTTGCATCCTGCATTCTCTCAGATATCTACAAAGATGAAGGCAAACTAATTTGCTAAATTCGAAATATACTATAGCCTGCAATTTTCGCAACAGTTTAACTTATTTAACATCATACGAAATGAATTAATTATGCATAACACTAAATAACTTTTTAAAAGCATTTTGCCTTTGTTTCCTAATTTTATTTCGAATAAAATAATTAAACATGATTTGGTTGGTCTAATTAGGGCCAATAAAAGCAGTAAGAACAGCTAAATAAGCTTAAGTCAATCACTCCTAACCGGTCATATCTTCCTCTTTGATTGGAGTCTTATTTTGAAATTTATCCTGCTCAGTTTAAAATTTTGTCAAAGCAAATAGTTCCAACATTTTTGTAATCCATTTTTTCAAATGCTGGACTGATCCAATTCTCATTTTGCGAATAATATAAGTTTGAAAAGGCAGTTTAAATATTTTAATAATGCATTGATTAAGTGTTGCAGATAAATTGCATTTTTTGCATACCAACTTTCAATCTGAGTAAAACGTTGGAAGTGAATCCGGGTATATTTTGATTTTTAATTCCTATTTCTGCATATGACATTACATGAATAGCATATAAATAGAATAATATTACTAGAATTTAAAGTGAATTTCTACAGCGTTGAAATTTTTACCCTGAAACATGTTCATAGTATTCGCTCTGATTGTAATAATAACTGTGTAATAATCGGATTACCTTAGTATTTTAATAGGAAACTCTCACTTTGAATATATAAAATCAACTCAATTTCCAGAGATGATAACTGTTTTAAATTCTCCATGATCAATTAGCACTGACCAGTCAACTTGATACAAAAATCGCCTGTCAATTATGTACTAATTGATATACATGGCTTTAGCAAACTTGGCCCTTTCAACTGCTATGAATGGCGAACACAATTTTTCCATCTGCAGATTTAACATATTAACTTTACTGGACCTGAAAATTCATACCATGTATAACGCGTATTTTTTTTATATGTCATCAGTGAATAGTTATCAAAGATAGCAAACCAAAATTATTCAACAGAAATTAGAGAAAGAGAGGAGCAGCTAAACGCTGCAAACTGTATTTATAATTTCAGAAATTAAAAAGATATTGATGGACAATCTAAGAAACAAGTTATAGAACATATTTTCTGCCAGCCAGGGAGTTTCTATTCCTGATGAAGGAATGCTTTTGATGGCGCTAACTCGTACCAGAAGAAAAAAAAAAGAATGACTGGATTCATAGCAGAAAGCACGAAATTGCAAAATATAGAAATAATATAGAAAAATTTTTTAAAAAATAAAAATGAATTTTCTTAAAATTTATACGCCAAATAATATTTTGGAGCTACTTTTTAATTTCAGAAATGGATTTTAAAATAATTTCGTGTCCACAGTATTGAACACTTTCCATTTAAAATCCATTATAAACACACATATGATATCTCTTGTTTACCATTATAAGAATTTTATCTTAGTTTGCTTTATAAATGAATCGTCTACATAAACAGCAATTCAGTTATATAAGTAAAATAAGATGCTGTATTGTTTATTTCTCTCAAGTTTTAATGGGTATAATTATATATTCTAATAACGAGTTGCTACTAAAATTATAATTACGTTAATGGTAATAAAGATTAGTTTCAATGTTCAGTAACTAATTCAATTCTTTCTTGATACATTCTTCCATCGTTGTTATGTCTCCTATAATTATTACAACTAATTATTTTTTATTTGATAAATATATTTATTTTGTTCGGAATAATACTATATTTTATCTTGGATTGAAAGAAAAAAATAGATTGATATAATAGATCTAGTTAATCCCTAAATATACGGATATATTTTAATTTTTCTAAACTATAAACTACAAATCAAATTTTTGATACAGAAACTCTTATGTTACCTCTTCTACTTGATTTCAGCTGGTGATTATCGATTTAAAAATCTGCTTTAGCCTTTCACCAGATATTTACATCAAAAAATGTGTCGTTGCTAAAAATATAATTGCGTTAGAGATAATGAGTATTAGTTACAATCCTCAGTTACAAATTAAATCCTATCTTCATTCATTCTTCCATCATTTATATGTCTTTATAATAATTACAATAAATTATTTTTCATTTCATAAATGCATATATTTTGTTTCGGAACAGAACCATATTTTGTCTTAGATAGAAAAAAAATTAATATAATAAGTCTAGATACATCATAACTTTAGATCAAATTTTTGACGCAGAATCGCTTATATTACCTCTGCTGCTTCATTTCAGCAGGTGATTATCGATTTAAAAATCTCTGTGTCAGCCTTCACCTGATATTCACATCTTTAAACTGAAAAAAAAACAAACAAAAAAAAGATTAAGTGTGGTAAAAGGATTCCTGAACACAGGCAATGGTTTATTGAGAGAGCAACGACAGGGATGCGAAGGAAAAAAGAGAGTCTCTTTTATCGACAAGTGAGATAAAGTGGAAAATGATGTTCTACAGAACACCAGTCGCATTTCTGTTCCATCAATCAGTGCATTCGATCCCGCAGCTGGTAAGTTTCTCTCGCTACAAGTACACACAATCGCCGCACGTCGCACATCTTTAATTCGAGTTCAGAATGAACCCTCTCTTCAAAAATATTTCAGTTCGTTAAGAGCTTACAACAAGATAAGAGATATCAATGGGCATAGTAAAAAAATAATATATGACCCTATTTTTTTTCCCTCTATATACATTTGATTTAATATATTTATGGTATGAAATTCCGTCAATATGATAAATGGAATTAATGACCAGTGGAGTAGAATTTTCAAAACTTTTCCGAATACTCCCTAATAAACTTGGCATGACAGAGAATGCCTTAATGGTATTGGCGTACAATAGTTATGAAATATTAACATTTGGCATGAATTTAGCACTTTTGCTGAATCTGTTGCATCATAATTGATTATTTAGCGTTTAATCCATAGTATGCGTTAATAGTATCCGAAAATCGAATTTAAGTTTTAGACACGTTTTTCTCAACCGGCTGAAACCAAAATTTGACACAAAACTGCACTTGTAGTCACAAAGTTCCATACCAGATTCAGTATATTTAAATCACTGCGTCTTATTATTATTACACCTTATGAATTATTCGTTAAAATGTTTCTGAAAGTACAGATCTACAGACGGCCAATTCCTTGATGTATTTGGTTCTTAATTTGACAGGCGTCTACTCTATATATATTAAATCTGTATACCGAATTTCATTTATCTGGATCTCTTTGTTATGTAGTTACAGCGTTAACTTATGTGCGAATAGTCGACAGAGAACTTCCACTGATTCAAAATTTGATAAAAATGACGGACTTCTTTTTTACTCAAAATTTCATAAAAATCTGAAAAATTGGTGTAAAGACTATATACCAAATTTCAGGCATCTACCTCAACACACTTTTGAGTTATTTTTGCCACAGGCAGACAGATATACGGATATTTTCTAAAATTACGTTTTTTGAGCTCAGGGTGGTTTAAAATGTGAAGATTCTTGAAATCTTGAGTTCGAATTTTTCGACGATTACTATACTTTTCTGTATACCACGAGAAAGTAAGAAAGCACATATATTTTTTTAGATTATAAATGCTATAATTTAAAAACCCCACAACCACAACAAGAGCTTGTGTTGATAGTATTGGAATGAACAAACTAATTTTAAATAGAATTGTTCAAATAAATCTGCTCCCTTATTTAATGTAAAATAATTTATAATACAACACTAATAATAAATTAATATTTTGCACAATGCCTGCAGTGGTGAATTCCCAGCTAGGTAGGCTGAAGGGCAGCTGTCTAGGCTGAAGAGAACAGCCGACATGTCGATTTAAAAATGTTAATAGGCAAATTGTCAAATAAATAAATTTGTTAGTTATATATTTTTAAAATTCAAAAAAAAATTAGGACTACAGTATACGTGCACATTCAGTTATTAAAATAATAAAATATAAGTAATTATATTTTGTAATATCTTGGAATATTTATTATTCATAAACGGTTATGTTATGTACCACTTGACAGATCATGTAACATAATTATTTTTAAATATATATTTGTTTGATGTTTGTTATTTCACTACAACCTTTCGTGATAATAATTACTTTAATTCAATTAAAATAACATTTTGATGGTTTTGGGGTTATTTTATTAATTTTTAATATTGTAACAAGTGTATTGCAAAAATAAGTCTCCCATGGATGTGATTTTTATGAATCAAAAATGAAAACTGTGCTGCTTTCTAAATTTTATTTCAAGAATTTTATGTAAGAGTTTATTTTTATAATGTCAAGGTGATAAATAAATTATATTTTTTATAACAAATGATGTAGAAATTTCTTAACTGAAACATAAAACTGATAATTTGAAGATTAAATTAGCGAATTGTTACCATTATACACTCACGAATATAAATCTTGAACAATGAGCAAATATAATTTTCATTAACGTTAAATTCGAAAATAAATACAAACAGTATCGAATAGTGTAATGATACATATAAAGTAATAATTAATATATTAGAATATAAAGTAACTTTCGAATAATACAAAAATGTTATAAAGCATTCCACCTTTATTAAAAAAATCTACGAAGTAAAATGTTTTCAAATCTACACAAGCTTATCCAAATCTTCAAGCAACATTTAATCACATTTAGGCAATTTAATATTTGTTTATTATTAATTCTACTTTTGAATAATAAAAGATGTAAATGCAAAGAATCCATAATTTAAATTACTTTCAGAATTTAGTAAATAGAAGTAAATTTTCCACGATTTAAAAAAAATAGTAATTAATTTTGACAGACTGGAGTAAATATTCCGCTTCTTTTAAAACGAATATTACTGAAGAAATTATACAATGATATTTAAAATAAACCGAGCAATAATATTCTCCGCTGATTATTTTTATGGAAACAATATACATTTAATATTGATAAAAAAAGATAACTGTTTGCCATAGATGACATATATATTTCCAAAAATTACTTATATACAAATTTTATTATGAGATCTTTGAAGAATATTTGTGTACCATTTTAAGCAAAATATTATTTTTTAAAGTATCTTTGTCTCTTGACAAAACAAATTATGAACAATACATATTATACAGAACTTTGAAAGTATCATATTCTGAAAAAATGAAGTTAACTCTACTTCTGATAAATTTTTGTGCCTAGCGAATGTCTGCTGAAGGTCATCTGCTCTGTCTCAAAGACTGTCTAAAGCGATTGACCGGCAATTTATCATTTAGTATAACAGGCTCTTCTTTTGGATCAATGAAAAACGCTGTCCAGACGAAGCTGGTAATCTCACGCTAACTTGGAGAGCAAATTAAAGTCTGCTCTGTTCTAGTCGGACTTGAGATGGGGCAATCTCAAGCACTGATGGAGAGCAGACGAGGTTGAAGGTCAAAGTTGTGTTTATGGATCCGGCAACGGAACTCGGTTCAATTAGAAAAATGAGGTCGAACACTTCATTACGCGAACGTTCCTTGCAGTTAACTTAGGCAGTAGTATAAAAAAATAAGAAGAATTTTGTATAATCGTCAATAAGTTCGATGTTCAGATTCATTACTGAAATATTCAATACTGAGAATTTTCCTTTAGTTAAAAACTTATTTAAAACTCCTTGATTAAATATTATAACTATTTATTATTAATCCCATTTACTATTCTTTATTTGCATCTGCTTTAACGACATATTTAATTTAATGTCCCAACCCCAAGAGGTAGTAAAAATTTTTAAATCGAGAAAATTATTAAAGAGTAGGCTTAGTTTTATTATAAGGCGATTGCTTAAGGGCATCATTATAATGGAACATTTATCTATCAAATGAAATTCCCTTTGTTTATCACCCAATTAGATATTGAAATATAATTTATATTTCATTATAACTGTAAAGGCATAATTTCATATATTAATTATTTATTGGCGTTTGATATGCATGCTAATGATTTTTACCAAGATTTTTCTTTTCAAAAAATGTAAATAATTTTTCAAGTTAAAAACAATGCATTTTTAAATAAAATTTCTTTATATCTTGCTATATTATGTTTGGCTGAACAAGTGAATAGGAATTTACGTATTGATAAGAGAGAAACATAAAATGTTCTTTGCCTTTTAGCCAATTATTCTTAAACCAACCCTATGAAAAATGATTTTATCTAAAACTTTTTAATGAAATGAAAAGAAAATAACTATGTTATCTCCATGCTTTTTTGGATTGCAGCGACCTCTTGACAATTTTAACTCCTAAACTCGATTCCATAGAAATTCTACCCTATATACAACTCGTTTCAAGAACCTAAAACCAGCACTTTTCGACGATTGTTTTATGAAAAGTAGCGATTGATATGCATTGTACTTAGCGATTGTACTTCGCTAAGAGGTGGTACACAGAAAGTTGAGCGAACATTTCGCCTTCTAATTCCACGAATAATCTGCATTCAATATATTAATAAATGTAGACATCTAATTTCATCACTCTTCAAACCCTCTTTTTTTTTTTTTCTTTTTAACGAAATAAACGTCTTCTGATGCACGCACAAAAGCGTGCAGGGTTTCCGAATCCGAAAATGATCAGTACCTGTCTGCTACATGTCAGGACTGTCATGTTTGATGCAGAAGTTTGGAGAGAGGAAAACAATTTTATATTTCATACTCGTTCTCTGATTACAATTCAAAATGTTGTGAAAATTCCTAAAATGCAAGTAGGATTAAAAACAGTAGCGAATTTTCGATTCGACAACATGTCAAAGGGTAATGCGACAATCGATTGAATAAAAAAATTATATTAACCTAGTTGTCAAATAAATAAATATTTTACGAATACAAATTCTATGAATTCCAAAATATTAGGGAGACAATATGGGCTTTTATTAAATTACTAAATAAATTGAAATTTAATTAATTGCTTGTATATAATATGTTGAAAACTTAATATTCATTTAAAGAGTTATCTGTCTTATCCTATTCTAAGTGATATAAAATAATAAATTTTGTTATTTGTTTGAAATTTATTATTTATAATAATAATTAAAATACTTTTATTTGCAAAGGAAAATTTATTAACTAATAATTATTTGTTAATTTTTCCATAAATTTTTCAGTGAACCATAGTTTTCGCAATAAATATATTAAAATGTTAAATAAATAAAATTTGTTATTTTCATTAAATTATTATTGAAATAAAAAAATTAAACTAAAATAATTCTTTATTAACTAACTTAACCTGCTGATTTATTTAAAAATACGTTAAATTGTGATTTGATATTAAAAGCTGTGTCTTGCGTACTGCACATTGTCTGGGGCTGCGAAATATCTAAATAAAACTTGGTTAGAAGACGTTTATGAACTAAATTAAACTTCATGTTTACTCTTATATATAGATCATTTGTTAAAAAGCGCAATTAGATTAGCATATATAT
>JAPMOR010114991.1:111930-125493 GCA_026543865.1 Argiope aurantia
GGGGGGGGGGAATGCTCAAGAATATAGTCTTCAATGCGATAATTTTCTGGCTTGATTTAAGGATGGTCAATAAAAAGTACTAAATTATGCTTTTATCCCGGTCGTCGTACGATTTTATTTTAAATGCAAAACAGATGATACTTTCAAATTTTATTTAATTAGTTTCGGGTTTTGGTGTTTAAAGTTTGAAGGGAGGGGGAGATCATGATTCCCATGACCTTCACTCTGTATCCTCCCACCAGGTATAATAATGGCGATTTCGAATAATTAACTGTCCCTTTGCTGATGGCAGGACATATCGTCGTTTGTAAATGCAAGGGTCTATTATGCAAGGTTCATAATAACCGTATTTGTAATGGCAGCGATTGCTTATGATATATGCATTATCTTACTAAATTATTATAGAGCTCTCTCCCCTCTCCTCTTCCCACAAAGAAAAGAAAATTGAAAATTTTCAGATATTAGCGTCTAAAGAAAAGCAGTACAAGATTCAAAATTGTTTTTAGAACATATTTTTAAAATGAGGATTTTGAAACCAATTTGTTATTACCAGAAATGATTAAAATGCAGAAATATATTATTTAATCGTTTTGACCTTTGTACAATTCTAAAATGTTTTATTCAACAAATTTATCTTTGATTAAAAATATACTCATACATTTAAGTGAATTTTATTTATAATTTATATTATTAAAGAAGGTTTTTATTTATTATTTCCTTTTATAAAGTGTCTATTTTATTTAGTGGGGCAAATATTATTAATGCAAAAAAATTTGGAAGTCGTGTGAAAAAAGAATTCATTGGTTTGATAATATTGAAATTTATTTGGGGAATTTTTTTTTCTTTTTAAGATTTTTATATAAGCTAATTTTTTCATAAATTTATCAGCTTACAGAACTTATAATGTGCTTCTAAGAACGAAAGCAAAGCTTTTTGTGTGCAAGAGTTGACAATAAAAATAACATAGTATGAAAAAGAAGAATCAAATTAACAGAACTTCAATAGCATTTTAAAGCAAACATCTAATTTCTGTATAAAATATTAATAGGGGTAAAACAACAGCTTTGTAAAATCAGTAAAAAAAAAAAAAATCGATTTCTTGTTTATCCTTACTAAAACTAATTTAATATAATATCTCCATATTGAAGCAAATTAACGTCCTTGCTTTCTTTCATTTTTTTTATATTGCAGCTAATATAATCGAATTGTTTGGTATTAAAATAATTTCATGCAAAATTTTTAAAAAAAAAACAAGAACATATATAATATTTTCGTTGTAAAGCTGTTTTTGCATAGAATGTTATTTTATAACACAATATTTTTCTTTTTAACTCTGGCAACTTTATTTTATACTTTCAGTCCTTTACGATAAACGGATAAATCCAGATTTATGAATGCTAAGTGCTTGAATTAAACATTTTATATCATTTACTTTTTACGGCATCCTTAGCAAAACAATTTTTGACTTCAAATTATGATAATGTAACTCATTCTTTCACTTTAGATACTTAATCACAGTTCTATTTATTCATCGTGTTGTACATTTTCTTACTTTGCGATAATTTCACATAAAATTTGAAATTAAAGTAATTGTTTTAGCTAATATACAATTACTTTCTATTTAAAAATAAACATGTTTTTTAAGACTATAAGAATAAAATGCAAACCCCTTCGGCATTCAACTTTCGTGTATACTATAAAATATGTTTCATAAATCACGTAATTAAAGATTACTCAATAAAAACTTTTCGGATTCTTCAAAAAATTCAGTGCACTTCAATAAAAAAAATCAGTTTTGCAAGCTATAAGAAATATATTTTTATACATGCAATTATCATACTGGTAAAAATATCAGTGATTAAAAATAGGTATACTTTAAAATTCTTTCATAATTGTTTACTTGCGCATGTTCTGAACAGAAACTTACTCTATAGGAAATAATATAACCTTATCTTTATGCTTTAATCACCGAAGATGATAAAAGAAATGCAGAAAATGAAATGTTTATAGCAAAAAGGGAGATTTTTGAGTTTTATTGCAACATTGGATTATGTTATTTTACAATAAGCTTTAAAAATGTCTTTAAAAATTAATTAAAATATACAAAAAATTGTTTGGCAATTTAAATGACATCATTGTAAAGGTACATTTTTGAATTTTTAGATGATCTAAAAATAACTTTTGCGATGCAATATTTTCAGAAATTATAGTGGAAAAATACCGAAATTCCTCATAAGTTTTGATCAACTAAAATTTTAAATATAGTTTTTAAAAAATCGTTCTGAAATTCAAGTTCCTAACTTTCAAAGTACATATATCTGCAGCAAATGTGTACGATCAGTTTTGTAAAGGGCCAACATACACATGCACAAACACAAAAATTCATCGTCTTTATTATTAGTAGTAATAAAGAAAGTGACTCTAAGAAAGAATTTGAGGCAATCGTCGAAAGCTGATTTCTTTCAAGGGCTATTAATAATTTTTAAGATATCATTCAAATTTTCATTAAACGTCTTTGGCAAAACAAAAGAAAATAAATAAAATGATTAGAAATTGCCTTAAGATTTTCATTAAATAGAAATGACAATTTTAAAAATAATTTTTTATGTAAGAAAACATAATTTTTAATAAACAAAAAAAAAATTAACCATGTAAAGAATTGCGGCGAATCTTGAACTAAATTCGTTTGAGTGCATCGAAGTATTTATTCCCGAAATTCAAAGAAAATATTCAATAACTTGGGTTTTTAAAGTTTGCAACCTATTTATAAATGTTTACTTTTATTTATGTAGAATCGAAATAGCTTGTTAATATCGATTTGAAATTTGGTGGATAGGTAACATATACAAAATTTAGAAATGAAATTCTCTTCACAATTATTTTAAATCAAGACTTTACTTCCCGTAAAAGTTTTAAAAGACGACCTTATAGAAAATGACCTTGAAATTATGTCAAATTAAGGGTGCACATGGAAAGTGATTGCTTGAAAATTGGCAAGTTTCAAATTTGTACAAAAAAGCTTAATAAATGAAACTTATATTAAATTAACCATGTAAATATATGATGATGTCACTAGATTTTAAGTTTCTTTGTCAAATAATGGTAAAGGTATTTCTCATTCAAATGAATGCTGAAATTAAGTGAATGAAATAAAAAAAATTTGTAAAACCAATTATTTGACAACTTAAATCTTGACAATCCACATCTCAACTGGATAAATAATACTATGACTATTGATACTTTTTTTATTCCATTTATTTTTGTATTAAGTTATATTCCGCGCTTCATTTAAATAAGAATTAGCATCAGTGGAAGTTGAATTTAACTTACAACTCGAAGAAATAAATGAACTTGAGATAACCACTGAACTTGCTCATAAAATTCAGATTTTTGAATTCTTTATTATCGTTTAGGAAAAATCTTGCATTTTACGATTAATTTCAGAAAATGTATAATTCCGAAAATTTTTACAATTATATAAAATATTGGATAAATGCTGCAAACGCACAAACTTTCTAATGAGTAAAATACAATAAAGATGCATCAAACGTTTATTGTATTTAGCAGGATTGATTATACAGAGGCTATATAAATTAAGTTATGGCTCTGTCTTTATGCATAGCAGATTTTCAAACCCTTTAATTAACAGTTTTGCATTTAATGAAACAATTTGAAAGAAAAAAATATGTCCATAATGATAGTGATGGAAAAGTTAATGAAAATAAATGAAATTTATATGAATGATATGATAAGAGTCTGTCTATCTAGAGATATATAAAATAGAAAACTTCAGTGAAATTTTAAATTTCAAGAAGATGCTGATTTTAAATAGATTACAATTAATGTTGAGTAGATTGAAAGTTATAATTATTACTTTGCTAATTTATTTTATTATTAAAATTAAGTCTATAAAATTAACCTTGCGCTTTCTGTAAACAACGAAATATTAAAAACATTTGCATCGTTATTAGAATTAATTATTTTTAAATTCTGTAAAAAGATATTTAATTCAATTTGGAACTAGCTTATTACGGATATCTATGTTTTCACATTTTAAAAAATCTTAACAAAATGATAAGTGTTAAATTGTTCATTTTAAATCTTTTAGGTAACATTTTTTAAACTCGATCATTTTTATATTTTTAAATAAAGTCCATTCTGTCCATCATAATATTTTCCATTCTTGGTTCATTTAAATTTTGTCCTTAAAATATCGAATTTCAACTAATCCTCGAAATCAGAATGAAGTAGAAGAAATTGAGAATGAAGTTAAAAGTTTTTCAAGAATTACTCAGAAGCCTAATTCCAATTCCTCCTGCATAAATATATATGAAGTAATACTTCGTGGAGGAAAACAGTCAAGGATTTCTTTAAAATGTGTATTTTATTCCTTCCTGATTACGGAAAGAGTTCAATTTTTAGATATTCAGATATCGATAACAATATTCAGACAGAGTCACAGTGTTAAAAGAATGGCAGAATGAGATTGCAGTGTTAATAAATGGCACAAATGAGAATACAATGGTCAGACAGAGTCACAGTGTTAATAGGATGGTAGAATGAAATGGCAGTGTTAATAGATGGCACAAATGAGAGTGCAATGGCCAAACAGAGCCATAGCGTTAATAGGATAGGCAGAATGAAAATGGCAATGTTAATAGATGGCAGAAACCAGGAAAAGGAGACTCAGAACTAATATAACTTTAGAAAGGAAACTTTAGTTGAGGCAACATTTTATTTTCAGGGCGTATAAACTCAGTGTCAGGAAATAGGAGAACTTGCCATTCGGAAGTTAAAGTAAAGTCTAAGTTCGAGTGATAGAAAATGAGTAATTTTAGAACGCGGATAAATTGGAATCATTGCATATATAATTACAGTAAAGAACATAAATTATTGTTGGAAAAAAAGAAAAGTAAAACACTATCATACCAATCTTTATTGTAATTCTAATTAAGAAAAAAGTAGAGAAATATTAGTAATATTCAGTAATATGTTATGGATTGTTGAAATTGATTTGTAGGGTTTTATAAAGCAAGATTTGGAAATGGGTAATCTTGCGAGATTAGCTTTAATAAATAATAAAAACAAAATGCTCAAAATCAAGTTAAGTTCTTGCATAGAAATGAAAATAGTAAAAGAGCAAGATCAGGGAACAACGTGTTATCTGTACCCGGTCTTGATTTTCAAAACATTCGTCGAGAGCATATCCATCCAATGGTAAAAAACTTTCAAATGCAGTAAACACTTATGTCATGGTATTTTTGAAAATAAATAAAAAAAAAGTTTTGATCAAATTAACATTTTGTACTGCAATCATTAGGATATAAGTATTAACTTTCACTATATAAAAATATAGGGAACAGTTGAAATATTTAATATGAAAGTTATATTTCGTGATTTTTATAAAATTGACTTTTTTTTACTTTCAAAAGTACCATAACATGAATGTTTACCGCATTTAAAAGCTTTTTTGTTCTTGTGGCTGGAAAAGCATATCTGCGACTGAAGATTGAAAAATAAAGGCAGAGTAAAAATAATACTTTAGACCTTGTATAAAGTGAGTAAATTGCACTTTAGAAACATGATACTAGAGAAAACAGATACCAGAGAGAGATATTAGAAACAAGGTTTTTTTTCTGACACCAGTAAGACAGATCTTAAGAAGAAAAAAATAGTAAATCCAAGATATTATATACGTATTCAAAGTCTGCCGTTCTATCTAAGTGATGACATAATCACCGACAAAATAAGAGCATTATCAGTAAAGGTACTTGAAGATGCTTCAAGTAATTTTTTTTCTTTTGTACCGGGGAGAAAAAATGAAGTTATATCATATGGTTCCAAAAAAATTAATTTTTTCTTGATTGAGATCTGAATACAAGTATTTCTTTTATATTTTGCTTTATATTCAGTTTTCTTTAAGTTTTCCGTTTACAACTCAGAAATATCAAGTACGTTTGAAGTGAAAAACTCAAGAAATTATAACCAAAATAGAAACATGTGTCACTGGTACACATCTTTCTTAGACACGAATTGATATCTCCAACACATTTTAAATTGATATTTTGACGCCATCTGAAGCACCATTTCAGCCCAAAAAAATTTGGGGCAATTCTAAAATAAGAAACTCAAACATTAATTAATTAATGAGCATTGAAGGGAAATTTTATTAAAGCTTTACTTTCAAATCATAGCCCTGGTTCAATTATTTATTTTTTGAAAATAAGTAATTGAATAAAAGAATTTGTGTCTTTAGATTATAAAATTTTTCTGTTTGAAAATATTGGACTTCGAGACTTAACCTTTTATTAAAGAATAATAAAATATTATTCATAACATGAACGATACAATGATATATTATAATTTAATTTTGAAATTTTGAGAATTAGGGTTTTTACTCTCTTCAGGCATGAGTAATTCAAGAATTTCATATGTTCTCTAAAAGTCGAGTGATGAGGTCGCAATCAGTCGAGTTAATTATTGTAATAAAATTCTTTCTCTAAAAGTCGAGTCAATTATTGCAATAAGTTTATGTAGAAATATATAAACACTTCCATCTTACCATTTTTTTACCACATTTGTTAATGATAAATTTAAGTTTATAAAACAATCACTTCTCACGTCACGTTTTTACGATAGAGTAATTAATTAAAATTTAACAAATCCTCTTGGTTAGTTGCATATTTATGTTTGACATATAATCATTTAACCCTTTCCAAAGATTTTTTTGCTAGTAAACTTGAATATAAGATCTGTATCCGCCAGGTTTTAAGTTCAAAATTTGTTTCTTAAATAGGTAAATTTTAGTTCAGTTTTTAGAGTACAATTATATGAGAATTTGTGTGAAATATTTTTATCAAAATAAAATTTTACAAATACTTGAAAGTGAATTGAAATTTGAAAGATTTTAAACTTCACAATTTATTTAAGAATTATTTTCTAGTGGAGACAAGCTATAACGCTTTCCCAATTTATATCTCCTTATAATTTGATTATATTTACAAATAAATTTCTGTAAAAAATGAAATAAATTGCAAATTTGTGTGCTTTATGATATTCCTTGCGATCGAAACATTTTGAATTTTGAAAGGACTCAGCGTTGTAAAATGTATTTCATGTTTGGTTAATGGAAATTTTTATTATTTGATAATCAGAAAAGAGAAATACAATCAAAACAGAGTATTACTATAAAGACAAAAAAAAATTCATCATGTGTAGCATATGTTATTTTGCGTAGTCAAGGAAAATTCAGTGGACTTTAAAATCGTACACTAGCAACATTATTGATAGTCTTCAATGAAAATTTCTTGCACTTTTTTTCCAGTTGCCTTCAAGAAATTATTTCATCTGTAAATTTGTTTATCGATAAAACTATCAATAATTAGGCCATTTAAACCCTGTTTACTTAATTATTTTATGAATTACTCTTTTAACGGATATTTTGGATTATAGAAAGGATGTAAATATATCTTTCATTATTTAAAATAATTTATATTTTCAACTTTTAGCATGATCTTTAATCCGTTTTAATATTTTAACTTCGCACTATGAAATTAAAGATTAAGATTTAAATAAATAATAGATTAACTATGTTTGAAGAACTTTTAAAAATTAAGGCACGACAATCAGTGATATTTATTTATAAATCCGGTTGTAGTGGTAATATTTTTGCTTTTTTTACTTAAATTTTTAAAGCTAATTATTTTTTATGATATTTGGAGATATTTATATTTCCGTCATACGGCTTTTTCTGAGATTTTCCTATTTTTCCTTCACACAGCTTTTAATGAATACCGGATGTGACCAAATAAAAAAATAAAAATCGGTCTGTTGAAGTTCGTTAGAGCTGAATTTGATTGGAAATGCTAACTAGCATTATCTGCATATCCATAGCATGCATAATTAAACACACTGCTGAAAACATCTGCAGACCAATTTGACACAATTTTAATTTTTCTCCCAAACTGTTACCACACCCGTAGAAGAAAATCTAACCACGTACTGCAAGACAGATGCTACTGGTGAAAGCACCGGATATGGAGATGTCGTTCGAATCCCTTTTTTTTTAAAAAAAAAATCAAAATTTTTGAATGTGTGAAAGGGTTCTACCGACCTTCAACCCGACTTCACCTTCGGGGAGGACAAAAAAACGAAAAAAAAAAAAAAAAGAACCCAAAATCATTTTCTATGCTCTCTTAGCGGAAGTCGGGACAAAGGGTTGAACGAAGAGTGGGAGAGATTTTTTTTTCCATAAAAAATGATGCTTTATACCTCTTTTAAAAACGGAAGGGTTAGGCTATAACCAGGCCAAGCCTTTAGTTACGCAAAAGTGAGTTCAGCTGTGCTGTGGACTTTTGTAGCTCGGGATAGTCGTCTGCGGAAAGGTATGTTGATATTGTATTTCGTTTTACTTTTTCGTTCATTTTAGTTCTTAATGACTTATCAGTCTTCTATGCAATTTGTTTTTTCGATATTCTTTTGTGCTCTATTCTTGTGTTTAAGTATGTATTATCTGGTTGATGTATGATTGTGTGGGAAATAAACAATGGACTTACATGTCTTCAGTTGTACACAAGTTGCTTAAAATCTCTCTTTATATATTTTTAAGTCGAATTTTACATTGTGTTGTTCTTTTTTTTTTTTATAAATATCTATAATATGTTTTCTTAAGCAACGTTTTAAAAAATTACATCATTGATCAAATTCCTTTGCATATAAATACCGTAAATTGAACTATGATTTTTTTAGAGATTTTTTTATCATTTTAAATTACCTTAACGAATCTCCTTTTACTTGTTTATTTAAATAGCCATTACATTTGATACAGTTTTAAAAGCATTTGTTGGTACCGAAAGAAGAATATAATCTTATATCAGTACTTTAAATTCACGAAAAAATTTTAATTTTTAAGCTCATTTTTTAAGAATAAAATTGTTATTCACCAGTTCTTCTATGTTTCATTATAGTGCCAAAATATGCTTCAAACTAATGACATTTTATTGTTTTCTTTTGTTAGTTTATTTGATTCTTATGATTTACTTTTTTTTTTGTAAATATGTAAAGCAACCGACGTTATGGTATTGAATAATTAAATGAGGTTTTCATTATTGTTGTCAGTTGCAGTAGAAATGCAGCTTCAGATTATAATATTTATTTTATATTTCTCAACAAGTGAGTTACAAAATTCAGCTTCGAAAAACAAACAAAAAAAATTACAAATCATTTTTGTATTCAAACTTATTGAAACAAAAATCAGTTTTTTATAAAATTGATGCGTAGGAAAAAAGCAATATACATGTATTAAGAACCTGCCCCTCAATTAAATATTCAACAATTATTCCTTTAAGTGATACGAATAAATATATAAATTTTAAATATATATGTTTATATATTTACAATCATATATATTATAATTATGTTACAAATATATATAATTATATATTATATAAATATATATATTTATTATATAACTACATATTCTATAAGGTTATATCTTTTACAAGTTCGATAAACTTTTATATTTAGAAAGTTATCTTTTTTTAAAATTTAACTCTAACAATTTTTAAATTCGTATATCACGTTTAGATGATATATTTTTTTTAGAAGAGGAGAAATATTTCTTTGGTGTACAGTAGGCGTTATTTTAATTAAAGAAGCTTATCTGAAAAAAAAACTTCCATTAACAGGAATAGTTTTTAAATTTTGCATATGAAATGGTATTTTAATTAACATTTTACGTATTTTCTTAGCAATTGAGATAAGCTATATGATTATTTATATTTCTTGGGTTTATCGTATGCATTACTGACAGTATATTTATAATTTTCTTTAGGCTTTATATTTTTAAATATTTTACCAAACAAAAGAGACATTTCAATCGAAAATCAATTTAATTCTTAGAAAAATTCAGAAAAGCAAAGCTATTAATCATCATTTTAAGGAGTGCGTTTTATTCAAAGACCAGAAAAGAGCAAAAGGGATATAAAAAAAATGGTTCGAAAACAGTCCTTAATATTGTTATCACTACTTGAAATATTATCTGCTGATATGAAATTAACATTTCAACATAGGTATTGATTTATTTTGAAATTTTTTTTCAAAAATTCATTGAATCGTTGGGAAGGTCCCTGCAAATTGACGCTCACGTTTGGATTCCAGATTAATTATTTATGCAAAGCAAAGAGCTAATTAATGATTTGTGCAATGTGGAGATATACCCGCTTGTGAGAACCACTCTCTTTCCCGGCTGGTTATCACGTGATGTCCAAACTGTAAAAGGATGTTATGACATGGCACTTTCGAACTTTCAAAAGTTTCAAACATTGAACAGATTCTGCTTTTCCCAGTACTTCAACAGACAGTATGCTAATTTCAGAGCCCTCTGCCCACCACCCACGCCTCACGGCATTCAAAAGATATTCACAAAATCCTCTCTTGAATTTTACATGACCAGTTTATTTGCACATTGTCTGGGAAAACATGCAACGGATCCATTATTGTAAATATCTGAGTTTGAAGTGATTAAACTACTAGACACCATGTCCTTTATGCCTTAAAATGTCTTTCTAAGGCGTTTAAAATTGAGAGGGCAGGATACAATCGTGAGAAAAAATTCACAGCATTAGGAATGAAAAATATTCAGCTTAAATTTTTTTTCAGTTCATTCGATTTTTTGTTGTGTATTTTAGTAGATTTATTCAAAAACAAGTAAAATAAATGAATAAAGAAATGGAAAAAATTTAGTAAACTGATAAAAAATAAAAATAGTTTTATGCTTCAGTAAATTGATAATTAAAATTGAGAATGCAATCAAAATATGAAATTAACTGTATTTTCAGCATTTTAAATATCGATAATCATGCTTCAATTCAGATTATTGGCATTATGAGCAAGGATAATTCAGTTTAAAAAAAACAGTAGTAAAGAAATGAAAAAATATACAGCTGAAAGAAGCAACTGTAAATTTAAATATGAATAATTTTAAAAAATGATGAAAATGCTCAGTAGATTAGCGATTTTGAAATTAAAAACAATGTACTTCTTCTTTATATACTTTTAAGATATCACATTTATTTGTACTGCATTTTTTAAAAGCTTAAATTAAGTGCTTTATGCTATATTGTTTGAAAGCGAATAATCGATGGGTCACTATCAATGTAAGTACGCTAAAAAATTAAACTGAAAAATTATAATAAATAAATAACTGTAGAAATTATTTCAAATAATGTTTTTGCTATAAAAATATATATAATGTATGAAAGAATTTTTCTAAAAATTTAGTTTAGTAATTTTAGAAAAAGTTAGATCTAAGGCTTATTATATTCTGCTTTTAATTTTTTTTTGATATTCATATTTAGTTTTTTTTTCCGCCAATAAGTTTTTCATATTTACAAAGATTCATTTAGAAATTCATCAAAAAAATTCCATTTCATACTCTTTTTAAATCATTTCATTACATGTGATATATATATAAAAAAAACATTCTCTGAAGAAATAGGCGTGGGTGATTTTTAAACTTTATGATTTTAACGAAATAATCCACTTTTTATTTATCTTCTAGATCATGTATCTTCATGACGAGAGCTATGTAGTATACTGAATAGGAAAGAAAAAAGCAAGAACGGAGGAAAGCGGTTCGAACTTATATCGTTTCCGATAGGAAAACTACCATTTTGGCTCTCTTCAAAAATAATAATCCGCACAAAATTGAACTTACAAAATTTCAAAAATGAATTTGCTGCTTGTGGCATTTTGCTTCGGCCATGTAAAGCCCTTATATTTTCATTATAGATTGTTTTTTTATCTCTGCATTCATTGAAATCGAAGATAATTTTATTTTGTTTAATTGCTATTTTCGTTCATTTGCTATTGCTATAATACTGCTTAATTTGTTTCAATGCGAATTTATTTTTAGGATTAGTTTATAATCATTACTTAATAACTAAGATTCATATGAATATATGACTTATTTTTTCGGCTAATGTTAACAAGAAATAAAAGAAACGAAAGCATTAAATGACACTGAATTATAGTGGAAATTAGAATTATTGTCTAATGTATAATGACGAAAGAAAAGACGATTTGTTTGTAAAGTAATGTACAGTTTGAACATGATATAATTTTTTTTTCTGTTTAGAAATAATCTGAGGTTAAAATTAAGGGTTTGAATAAAGCCAACTTTCAGATGAAAAATGTAGAAGACATGCAATACTGCAATCAACTGTTGATGATGCAATATTTTGCTCTTAAAGAAGGCCGGTATATTGAAAATATTATACGTTGGCCAGATAACTCTAATACTGATTAAGAAAGATTTATTTGCTGCTGCTGAAATTTTTTTTCTATTTGCCATTTTTTAATCAATAGAGCATTAGCGAAACTTTGCATATCCATTACTGCACATTGATAGTAATTATTAACCCATTTTCGCTTCTACATTTCCAAACGCTTCCTATCAACAGTTTTTGTTACTTTTTGTTTTATGAAATTTATTTTCCTGTGTCTTCCCCTATCTGTATATGAAATTTTGCTCTATTCCTTCAGTTATTTTTAGTTCCAGATGTCTTGAAACAGGGCAAATTATTTTATGATCAAATTGACTTCCTTCAGTCTCAAAGAAAATAAAAATTTTATAATGGAGTGAAATCATATTCTCCATACCATCGCCAGCATAGCTAATGAATATCCAGAATGGAATGCTTGTATTCATGGAATATAGAGTAAAAAGAATATGAGATCACAATATAGCATATAATAACGAATATTAGAGAGCATGTTTTTTATAGTTATTGATTGATTGATGATTAGACATACTTGTTGCATATAGTCTTTGACGCTAAATAACTCTATTAAAAACATAAAGGAAAATCTCCAAATAAGTGTTCATTTAAGTTCCACTGATTTAATAAAAAAAGGAGGTGCGAAGTTTAAAATAAAAAAAAGACAAAAAATAAAATTTAACAAAAATTAGAAAAAAAAATTTCGAAAAAGAAATGCAAAGTTGTTTGAGAGTAGTTTACAAAAGACGAATAGGTTGAAGATGTCATCTTAAGAGCAATGTCTGTTTCTCCCAAAGATAAGTAATGGAATAAATTTGATTTAGGAACTCTTTTAAGAACAGAGAAGTTTCTCCAAAGATTGATTTTTTTTTTGTGGAAAAGGTATTTTAAAATGCAAACGATAAAAAATTGAAATATTTATTACAAATTTAAGAAAATTCCATTATTTTCGCATATGATCTCTATGTAAAAATTAAGAAGATAAAGTTTTTATACAATTTTAATACTTTAAATTTAATTTTAATGTAATTAATCTATACTTATAAAAAAGCTCAATGTGGGTGTGTGTAAGTTGGCGCTCTACAGGTCAGACCATTTAACCTACAGCTACAAAATTTGGCACGTGTATACCTTGGAGGCCGGGAATGTGCACCTGGGGGTTATTTTTTCGAATTTTTAATTATAGTTTTATTTATTTAAAAATTAAGCGAAATTTTGGCGCTTTTCAGGCATAACTTCCGAAAATCTTACCGCACAAAAAAGATTTTTACATCAAGTTAAAGAT
>JAPMOR010114991.1:125893-159473 GCA_026543865.1 Argiope aurantia
CTTACATAGCTTTAGAAAAGACTTTGCTGAGGCAATGGTTTGATACCTTGAGAAAAATAATAAGGCACATAACTCAGAAATTAAAGTTATAATAAAGGCGAAATTCTAGCGATCAGGAATTTATCTCCAGAACTCAAATTAGTAAGAACTTATTGTACGCACACGCACGTACATACACACATATACCCTCAGCATTCATGCTTTAAAAATAGCCCTGTCTATAATTTTTGAGCCTGTATTGTCAGATATTCCGATTTAGAGTGCCACAAAGGTAAAAAAATCGTCTTAAAAGCATCAAATATCTATGCCTGGTAAAATATTTAAAAATATTTATTCAAGTTATTTTTAATTATGGTTCAAATTCTTCCATTTTAACTCATTCTAACTTGAAATAAAAAAAAACGGCAAAGGAAAACGAATGACAGGAGGAACGTTTCTAAAATTAATATAATTCATTTGTCGTCGTGAAATTATGAATTATAAACGATAAAGAAAGTCAACAAATACTAAAAACTGCTATAAACATTCAAATGTCAGATTAATAATTAGATATTATATAAAATAAAGTACAATTTTTTTTTAGTTATTGATATTTTTTCCACTTTTACCTTGTTCTTTTCCCCATACTCCAAACTGCACCCCACTTATATTAGTTGACAACTACTTTTTCTAAAGTCTATTTTAATTCTAATTAATTAGTACAATTTTGTTCAAATGCATTACCTGATTCCAACAGTTGTGTATAATTTATCCATTTTAACTGAATGGATATAAAGTTTTTCCTACAGTGTTCTAAATACAGATATTTTAATTCTAATTAATCAGCATTATTTTACTCAAAGGTATTTACTTGATTTTAACTATTCCGCACAATTTATCAATTTGTACCAAATGGGTATAACATTTCATTTTTCACAACAGAAATTTTGTATTCTTCCCTAGAAAGTCAATCTGAATAGAAAAGAAACTCACCCGCCTATGAAAACATAAATTTCATTAGATTAGAAAGCTTCTTTTTGGCAGTGACGTGCAGCTTATTAAGTCAGCGCAACTTCTTTTCCAAGTTTCTTTGTTTGGTCAAATTCGATTTGTTGCATCTGCCTCTTGGCGGATACTTGACTCTCATTCCATAGTGCTACCTGTCGTCTGTAAGCCATTGTTCGTCATTCATTCTGCCTCGGATAATATTGCCGTATATTTCTCATTTCTAAAAATGAATGCTTCATTTTTAGAATGTCTGTATGGATTATGCAACAGCTGTAATGTTGTAATGAATTCGAGGGCACTTTATAATCAGTTTTCAACCTAGGTTAAACATTTTCCTTTTCCAGTAAAAATTCTTTTTCTTCAGTAATTTTTAATATGTATGAGATCTAAAATTTGAAAATAATAATTAGATAGCAGTATAGTAACTCTATAGTGGGAAAGAATTTGTAATTTGTATTTTCGTGTTTTATTCATTACTGCTAAATATAATATCTTCTAATAATAAAGCAGCGTGTGTGTGTGTGTGTGGTGTTGGCGCTGAATAGGATAGATCATTTGACTTAGAGCTATCAAATTTGGCGAATATATACAAAGGATGATGGAAATATGCACCTTGGAGATATTTTTTGCATGCAATTTTTTATTAGAATTTTAATTAATTAAAAGCTAAGCACGAGTTGATGTTTATTTATTCATTTATTTTGAGATAACTTTGAAGTGTATTCCAGCATAAAAATGGTTTTTACACCGTTTTAAAGTCTAAAATATTATCTCTAGTTGCTGTAAAACTTTTTAGCCTAGATTTAATTAACCTTTAAACACATTTTTATTTCCTAACAATGTTTTTCATTGTTGTGAAGAAAACCCAAACGGCGAATAAGTTTTCATTGTTTCTTCGAATATTTAATTACGTAGCTTTCTTCCATTGTTGCAAAATAAGAAAGAAGAATTCTACTTAATATCTGCTTAGTTTATATGAGGAATAAGAAAGTGATGTTACAGTATCGAGAAAATTAGATGATACTGTAATTATCGTCGAATTAAACTATACTTGCGTTTTTAATTAGTGATACGTTTTTAATAATACTGTGATGTCATGGGGCTTGCTTTATAAAGATAATTCACATGCATATTGAATAGAACAGATATAAGGATATTAAAATAAAAAAATAAAGGTATTAAAGGCTACAATATAAAACTAAACGATATAAAGCTATTGAAATTAAACCAAATCAAATAGGTCACTTTTTTTAGTTCACAGTCGTGAACCGAAACAGATCACTTTTTAACTGGAACGTCTAAGCGGACACGTAATACTTACGTGCTAGTGAATGTTATTTGATTCAAAGTTGAAAGAAGAGATTAAATCATTATTACTCCAGACAAAGATACAACAAAAGTAAGACATAAAATAATTCTGAGATGACGCATATTTAATAATTTCTAATTAACTTATGTTCTAAAAATATTTTCCTAATCATTTGAAATCTAGCTTCTTTGTAACTTTAATTTCTGAATATGCAGAAGTATTGTTTTCTCACTTGCATCCCAAAACGCTATGCCGGCAAATTCCATTAAATAAACTAATTGATTTCAAGTTATTAACTCACGATCTTTCTTTTCTGGTTTCTGTCTTTCTATTCAGTAAACTGCACCGTATTCGTCCTGGCTTTTAGAAGGACACCCTGACAGCTGATAAAAACTGGAAAAATTCGTCAAATTATGGAGAAATATTATTAAAGAATTCTACGCCTGCTTCTTCAAAGAATGTTTCACATATATAAATACTGACTGAATGTTACAAATAATGAAAATTGGAAAACAGTGACCTTTTTGTATCGTGTAAAGCTTTTCAGAGAAACTTGCTTCACTATGAACTGTTTGTATCAATCTTCATGAGCAGATGGACATTTAAAAATCTATATTCTCTATGGGAGAGCGTCAATACTCTTTGAACACTTTTTGTAACAATGTCTTTGATAAAGCTTTTTCACTTTCTCGTATACGAAGTTTAGAGAAGTATTGTAATCATCAAAAAAAAAAATCGAACTCGAGATTTTGACGAATCTTCAAGTTTCATATCTCCTTCAGTCCAAAAAATATATATCTGGCATTATGTTTGTATGTGAGTACGATACCAAATTTCTGTCGTCTAGCTCAAGGTTAGCTTTTTGAGCTAGACGACAGAAATTTGGTATACAGAATTACGACCAAATTTGTAGATTTTTATCAAATTTCAAATGAAATCCATTCACAGGAAGCCTGTCTGTCTGACTGTTCAAGTACAGGTAAATTTGATAACTACAAAATTCAAAAAGCTAGGTAAATAAAATTTGGTATACAGGTTTAATACCTAAAATATAAATACTTATCAAATTTTAACGTAAATCCATCATACGGTTGGCCGTCTTTCATCTATATCTATATCTATACTTATAATAAAGCTCAATGTGTGTGTGTGTGTGTGTGTGTGTGTGTGTGTGTTGGCGCTCTACAGACCAGACCATTCAACCTACAGCTACCAAATTTGGCACGTGTATACCTTGGAGGCCGGGAATGTGCACCTGGGGGTTATTTTTTCGAATTTTTAACTAGAATTTTATTTATTTAAAAATTAAGCGAAATTTTGACGTGTTTCTGCTATAACTGCCGAAAATATTACCGCACAAAAAAGATTTTTACATGAAGTTAAAGATAAAAAATTTATCTTTTAAATGATACTACTGTTTTAATCTTAAAATTAAATTTCTATTTTTAATGAATTTTTAAATAAATATTTTAACTATGTTTTTCAATAATTTTTTTCGTCAAAAATAAAAATGAGGATTAAGCACGTTTCGCATTCATGAGAAAAAAATAGCTTTTTTCAACGTGTTGCCATCACATTGATTAAAGCTCTAACTGAAAATAAATTAAATCTTTTTGGAAATGAAATCTGCAAAAATATAATTTTCGGCAAGTGTCTGTAGCAAAGGAAACAAATATGAAATATTATTTTTTCTAAAAAATAAATTCAAGAAAAATTATTTTATGATCTTTTACACTCTCTATACAGGGTGTTTATTCAGTCACGGATCCATTTTGATATTTAATGACTCATAAAATAATGAAGATGTAAACAAACTTATGACATTTATTGATGGAATAACTCATATATTTTCCTTTTCAGGTTTGAATATTTTTACTTTTGTAAATATCGTCTGCGCGTGTTTTTAATTTCAGATAATTTCATTTTCCAGTCTAAATATCTGTACTTTTCTAAATATCATCTGCTTATTAATTGCTTTTTTCTCTCTTTTGTTTTTGGCAACTATTGAAATGTTATGTTTACTTTTGATGTGTTTGCTCTATGTAGTACTTTTGTATGTGATGTTGTATTCGATCGGATATTAAGGAGAATGCATACACCAGAAGAGAAAGCACAGATTTTATGATGGTCATAGAGTTAATTTCCAATCAACTAAATCACTGACTTTTAAGAGTTAATTTCAAATCACTTAAACTGACTGATTTATGAAGATTTGAATATCACTATTCAATAAAAAAAGGATAATTTTAGATTTTTCATCGATCGTTTCAAAGAAAATACGCCAATCAGCGCGCAGGTTTCTCAAGATTAATTGGCCAAAGATTATGAAAATGTTGAGTTTTTCTAAATTTTTAACATTTAAAACTTCATAAATAAGTCTTAGTTGATCGTGGAAAATAGAAACATTCATTCATTTATTTAAAATTTGGTGTGTCCAGAATATTTATCAGAATATGATACCTTACTGCATTAAATTAAGACTTCATAATTTTTGAAATATATTTATAAGCAGGAACAAAATATTATTATTGATTTCATTTCAATCCTTTTGAAAGCAAAACTAAAAAATGAATTTTATGCTGAATCTAAGAAATTTTTGTTGAATTATTATTTGAGATATTATATAAATTATGAAAAATATTTTGTAGTTCACATAAGACTTATATACCGAGCGATTCTGTTTGCAATGCTCATATTCAATAATAATAAATAAATAACAATAAAGATGATAAATAAAATAAAACGCTTGGTTTTATTAAAAAATATCTTTATATTAATTGCTATTTCATCATTTCCACTTTAAATTAAAGTTGAAGTTTTACCGGAAATGACAACAAATTAGCAAAATATATATAGTAAATTCAACGAAACGATTTAAACAACAGTATAAGTTTCGTATGACTATCAAAATTTGAAGATTAAAAATGTTTCGTTTGAGAATCTATTAAGCGACCAGTTACTTAAAATATTTAATTGAAAATTGTAGCGAGCGGTAATACTGGCGAACCGGCTGGTCGCCAAAGGCGGCTAGTATTCTTATAAATCCGATAGCTCATAAATGCGATTACTTTATTCAATGAAATTCGGCATGCAATTTTTTGATTTAAAATATAGTTTTGTATCAAATTTTGGAGTTAATTTACCTGCAGAAAGATGTCCAAAATACATATTATTGTGATAGATTCAGTAAAAATGTTACATTCAAACCGAAGATCAATAATTCGTAACCGTTGAGGTCTTATCGAAGGTTCAACATTTTATGCAGAGGAAAGAGGATAAGAATGAAGATGATTTTTAATACAATATCTACAATAACTTATTTTTAGTTCTGATAAACTTTATTTTTTGCTTTGATGGCGGATATTACTTGGCACGTCTAATTTATCCATATTTTTTCAGACACCTGTTTTACACCTTCGAATAACCTTGCTTTCTATATAGTTGGTATTCATATAATAATAACAAAATTCTAAGAACTTTGGTTCAGATAAGTCTTAGACATTCTCAATGCTATGAACCATCAAGACTGGAATTTAACGACAAATAAATAAATAAAATAAAAAATCGCAGAGAAGAGGTTTGCATGCAATCTTGCAATAAACAAGTACGAAGGTGTTTTTTTGAATTCCCTGGCTCAGCAAACTGCATAATGGGACTGACCGCATGCCCTTCTCCCATCTGGGGCATAATGTATCCACACCTGATTTCTTCTAAAGAAGGGACTAGAGGGAGTGCTGATAAAAACTGAAAAAAAGGTTAAGGTTCAAAATCTGGTTCGTAATTGAAAAGATGGGTCTCACGCAAGTTCGCAAAAAACGCTACCATCCCTGGGTTCATGCATATGGTAATTTTTTTAGGCATACATATTTACAAAAAAAAGGGGGGGGGCAGTAAGCGCTCGTCTGAAGTAAAATATTAAGAACAGTAAGGGATATCTAACGAATATAATCAATGATGTTTCATAATAATAAAAAAGTACTGTATAAAGTACTAATCACATATAAATAATTGTGCTATATATCGTTGCAAATATAGGCAATTATTTATTTAATAACAAAAGAATTGTGCCAATTGATACAAAAATCTATTAGCATAAATTGTATAATTGTAATTGAAATATTTTGCAAGTTAATTAAAATAAATGTACTATTTGGTAAAAAAAATGATTTTTTGGTTATAGTGCTAGAAACAAATAGAAACATTATATGTTTTGTAGATGAAGAAAATTCCGAATTTAAATTTACTTAAAAATAACATACATTTTTTAGCCTCAAATTTAGCCCCATTTTTTAGCCTCAATTACTTTCTTGTATGCAATCTTTTCTCTTCTTAGAATATATAATGATATAAAATATGTTTTTGAAATGATATTGAAGCCATTACACGATATAAAAAACAAAACTAATTTATAAAGCAATATGAAATTGCAACTTATACTTAACATCACTTCTATTTCAAAACTAACATTTTATTTTCCCATCAGTTCAGGAATAAAAAATTAAAATCTCACATAATCCTTAATTAAACAATTAATAAAATTTTTGACATTTTCTATAATAAAAATTTTAATATTTTTTCCTAATATATTCTTGTTTTATTCCAATTATTTTGAATATTTTTTTACAAACTAAGTATTTTAAGTATTTTTCTTGTGCTTTATATTGAAAATATATTTTCTCTGATCTCTATTTACACATGCAATTTTAGGAAACTATACGTTGAAACATTTTTTATATTATTAAATACAGTGTCTCACAAAAGTGATGGGACACCTGTGCTTTACAAAAGGAAACTGTAATAAAATAAATTAAAAAAGCATGTACAAATTTTTTGTGGGTGTGTTTCATATTCAAATTTAGCAACAATTATTACATAACATATATTTTGTCAAAATATTAAATTAATAAAAATACAATTGTTTCGAACGGAGCAAAAAATAGCTCACATAAGTTATGGGACACCATTAGATATGCAACAAAAATCTTCTGAAATAAGCAATAAAAATATTTTTGGTGGGTTTATTTTTACTCAAAAGCAATGAGCAATAATTTATAAAATCGTTTGCAGTATTTCTCTCCAGTTTGTTTTGGAATTTTTGTGTTTTTTAGCTCTGTGCAGCCATGAATGCTAAACGAAAAGAAACTTCGCCTGAAATTCGAAAATTAGTTATTAATTTGCATACTGAACGTGGAAAATCTATTAGAAAAACTGCTGAAACAGTTAACTTGAATCATTCAACAGTTTTCAATATCATTATCATATTATTCAGGATAAATGAAGACCTGGCTGACCATCAAAGCTATCCAATGGAATAAAGCAAATTATCGTTCGAAATGTTTAAAAAAAATCCAAGAAAGAGTGCTCCTAAGGTTGCTGCTGATTTACAAGCATTATATGGAGTAATTGTTAATCCTGAGACTATTAGAAGGGTAATTCGATCTGTTGGATATCACGGTAGAGTAGCCAGGAAAAAATTCTTCGTAAGTGAAAAGAATATAAAACTCAGACTACCTTTCGCAAAATCCAACATAAATAAGAAATCTGATTACTGGAATAAAGTTATATTTGCTGATGAGAGTAAATTTAATATATTTGGTTCTGAAGGTAGAATCTTGGTGTGAAGAAAACCCAGGGAAGAATTTCGCAAACAGAACTTGGTGCCAACAGTAAAACATGGTGGTGGAGGAGTTATGGTACGGGGGTGTATGTCATCCACTGGAGTTGGTAATCTTGTTTTTATTGACTATATAATGGATCAGTACAAGTATATTGACATTTTAAAGCAAAATTTGGAATCTTCAGCACGAAAATTGAACCTTCATAACGATTTTAAATCCTACCAGGACAATGACCTCAAGCTTACTGCTTTGAACTGGCTGCTGTATAACTGTCCAGAAATAATAAA
Source organism: Argiope aurantia (assembly GCA_026543865.1). NCBI lineage: Eukaryota > Metazoa > Arthropoda > Arachnida > Araneae > Araneidae > Argiope > Argiope aurantia. Next base: position 134,095 of record JAPMOR010114991.1, read on the forward strand.
AACACCACCACAATCTCCAGATTTAAATCCCATAGAGAATATTTGGCAAGAATTGGAATCAAAAATTCGCAAACACACCATTTCTTCAAAACAACAATTAAAATCGGTGCTTCAAGAAGAATGGGGTAAAATCACTCCAGAAATCACAAAAAAATTAGTCGAATCCATCCCAAGAAGATTAAATCATGCTTTAAAAGTAAAAGGAAATACAACAAAATATTAAAACCTTTTAAAAAGTAAAATTTTTGGATAAATATTTGATGGAAAAGTAAGTGTCCCATCACTTATGTGAACCATTTTTTGCTCCGTTCTAAACAATCGTATTTTTATTAAATTAATATTTTAATATTTTGACAAATTGTATGTTATGTAATAATTGTTACTAACTTTAAATATGAAACACACCCAAAAAATTTTTGTACATGTTTATTTATTTATTTTATTACAGTTTCCTTTTGTAAAGCACAAGTATCCCATCACTTTTGTGAGACGCTGTATTAGCAAATTAGATCAAACTGCTAACTAATGAACAATAAATTTTCATAAAATTATCTGCATAAAGAAAATCGTTTGGTGTTTTGAAAATGAAATAAACTTATCTGAAACATATTCCCCGGATTTATAACTATAAAAAAAATTGAGCTCGAAAAGGACATATTTAAGCAAACATATTCAGCATATAATTTTTTAATATGATTTCTAGAATTTTAAAAAGCAGCTAAATGCTATAGTTAAAAAACCCATATATTGAATTTCTAAATATCTATTAATGTATGCTAATTGTATTCCCTACTGAGCATGGTTTAAATAAAAAAGACTAAAACTTTACAGTTACAGAACACTAAAATAAAAAATGATGATTTGTAAAATTTTAATCTTTTTAAGAAATGGGATATTTTAAAATGTTGCATTTGCAATCTTATCTACTAGCAATCATTAAAGAGATATTCCACTTTCTTTTAATTTTGAAGCAAATATTTTTGATGCGATTTAGCATCTTATATTATATTATTCCATTAAAGAGTCACGTTTTAAGTAAGTCAAAGTGACTTCTTCCTATTTGATTAATTGCAGACACGTGGAAGTAAAGATGAAAATAAAGTGGTTAAACACTTTTTAAAAACGTATCACGATTGATTACATTAAAAAGGTTTTCAGTTAAATAATCAAGCGTTTTAATGGTTTAGGATATTAAATGTAGTTACTACAAGTCATTTTTCATCTTAGCATAAGGTTTTTCTTTTTGAAATTTAGTGTCTTGTGTTTCAAGTCATATATTGCCTATCTTGTTTTTCCAGCCATAAGTGTTGTGTTTTATTTGGTTTATAATTACAGTTTAATATCACACAACAATTTATCAAAGTCTTATGCTGATAAATGAGGGAAGAAATTACTGTAAATTAATGCATTTATCTACAGACTGTATGTATATAATTAAATAATTTCTTTAACTTTGAATTTTGTACTTGTTTAATAGCACTTCTGTCATGAAAAGATTTTTTTATAAAGTTAATTAAACTAGTATTAAGCAAAAGTATATTATTTGTTACAGCGTATAACTATTTACTAGAGTGCGTGAGTGTCAATTATCTGGATTTCCAAATCAGTAGAGCCTAGTATGAAACCAGTCCTGATTTATAATATTGAACTATGAAAAGCTAAATCTTCGCTTCCAAGAAAAATCGCATATCGAAGTTAAAATTTAAAAAAAAGCCCAACGAAATACAGTTTACAAACAAAAATCTCAAGGAATATTTAAAAGCTGAATCTTCGCTTCCAAGAAAAATCGCATGTTGAAGTTAAAATTTAAAAACAAAACAAAACAAAGAAAAAACGAAATACAGTTTACAAACAAAAATCTCAAGAAATATTTAACTTATAAAGACACATCAGTTTTTTTTTCTTTTGTCAAACTCGATTTTAAATTTATTTATTATTAATTTACACTGCTTAATAATTTTTTGAGTTCTTCCTATTTTTTAAAACCTGTTTTTAATGACATTTGGTGTGCAGATTTCAGACAGGAAAACAATTTTTCTCTATCAGTACTATTTTTTTTAGATAATTTATCGCTAAATTATAAAATATTTAAAACTTTAAAGAAAATCATTTCTTTTGTAAATGAATTATGTATAAAAATAGGATGAAAGAAACAGAATATTAACATCTGCTCTTTCACAGGAAGTCCTGTGATGAATTAAAGAATATTAAGTGATTTGGTCTTGATGAAGATAAAATTTTATGAAAACAAATAGATCGTTTGTGTAGACTTAAAAAATGGACAACTTTCGATTGGTCAGTAGAAGAAATTCATAGAATTTACTTCAACTTGTATATATGAAATAACAGAAGCAAAGTTTTTGACATAAGAAAAAGACAGAGGAAGAATATAATGGTTGAGAAAAATATCAATGGTAAAAGATTACTTGGATAATGCAGAATCATTTTGACTCTGCTGCACATACAAATAGGATTATCGGAATATTTCATAAAACCCTTTGCTAAGGATAGCAGTGGCTTTAAATACGTAGGTCAGAAACATGATCAGAATAAATAGAAAAAACTTAAAGAAGAATTTTTTTATGGTCATCAAATTAGATACTCATCATTTCATGAATTCAATCCTCATTCCATGAATGAGTCAGATGAATTATGAGAATCGTATTTATCTTGTTATCAAGATTTTTTTGGTAACCGCAAAGTTGAAATTTGTGTTTGTTTAGCCAACAGCTAATGTAATGGTTTTATGGAACTTAGTTGTAATATGAGCATAAAAGTTCATTTCTTATACAGTCATTTAAACGATTTTCCAGAAAATCTTGTCGATATTAGCGGAAAACAAAGTGAACAAATTCATTAAAAAATAAAGATGAATGAAGTATTTGTATGATGAAAGATTACAGTTAAAATCTGGGGAGACACTACATAAACAAAGTTCACACAAGAATGTAAAAAAAAAAAAAAAAAAAAAAAAATCACTTTCGGAATGAAACGTCCTTTGTTTGCTTTTATTTGATTCTCCTTGATTTCTAAACTTTATTTAAAGTTACTAAAGATTTACAGAATTTTTTCTGTATTTATTCTATAGTTAATTAAAATGTTTTGAAAAATGTATAAAGGAAAAGTTTTGCTGTAACACCTGTATCCTACTCACTTCAATACGCTAATGTCAATCACCCAACAGTCATATCTTATAAACAAAAGTCATATTTGTTTTCAGCATATTAAAAGTATCTAAAATCAGCAAAAATAGCACTAGGATATGTGTTGTTTTGTGTTATCTCTTATTTAACATGTATTTTTTGCATAAAAACATATTCGAGGTTCTTCTGCAAAATTAAAAACTTACCAAATTTTATAATATATTGTGAAGTTTATTATTTTTATTTATTATTATTTTCTTATTTTATATAAAATGATATAATAAATAATTTTCGAAATTAATTCACTGGACAATTGGAATTTTTTTCTTTGCCCGACGAATTATATTTCATAAGATAGCAAATTAGTTATCTGAAATGAAAAAAATTAATGATAAATAATTCTGAGATTAGTGAATTGCATTTATGAAGTAATTCATGTTGAATGTTTACTTAAACAAGCATTCGACCTTTACACTTATAACTGGATATGAATTCCCTAACAGCTATTTCTACTTATTAGATATTACATGAATGTTCTTTAAAATAATTATTTTATATAATGAAGTAATGACAATTAAATATATACAAGGAGATAGATTTCATAAAAAATTTTTTTACCATCTATAAATTATATTAGTTTTTGTCTTTGACAGATATTGCTTTTACATAATATTATTAAATAAAGCAAAAATGTTAAAGAAAGGTTTTATCTTAATAACGTCGGTAAAAGTTTGGAAGAAAAAGCATGATATACAAAGAGATAATCGCCGATAAAAGACTCAAGTGTTTAGAAACACGTGATAAGAGCCGCGTTTTTAAAAGATAAGAGACGCTTCGTTTAAGTGCTACCTAAGAGGCTAAAACCCTCCACTTTCAACGATATTCTTGCAGATATTAGGGCTAAGCTACTGGAAGATAACGAATATAAGTTGAACCTCTTTCAAACTTTTGATATAATTTGTTTTAACAACAAATAAAGCTTCAATTTATAACACCTACAAGTTCATAAGTTATGTAATCAAAATAAATAAGAAATATTAAATAAAAAAATATATAAATAAAAAAATAGGTTATGATGCAAAATATTAAATCATTAATAACAATAATAGAAAAAATTATATAATAATCAAATAGAAAATCAAAAATTAATAAACGATAAAAATTGGAATAGAAAATTCTTTACAAGAAATTAGCGTGATTAAGATAATTTTGAAGGATAATTTTAGCATTTAAAATTTGAATTACATAATTCATTTGAAATAAAACTAACTTCAATTAAGGTAATTTTAATAAATAGCGTTATTAAAGTTAGTTTCGAGTTCATTTGAATTTAATAGGTTGATATATACATCGCAAAAGGAATTTATGAAAGATTTATTCGTAATGGTAAATCATATATATATATAAACCTATATATATATATTTTCAACTATTACAAATTTTATGAAATAAATTTATATAATGGCCGCGAAAGAAAAAAAATGTATTATGACTTATTACTTCAATATAATAGAATTAGTATCAGCAATATAAAATTCTGACTAAATAAACAAAGAATAAAAGTAAAAAAATAACTTTAAATACAGAAAAAAAAATATTTATTTATCACAATATGTTTTTAACTTTTCGAAATTTGTTATATTTTATTTGTTTTCCATTAAACATTTACGTATGACACAAGTTTATTAGATGGCAGATAGTGGAATTGCATACTTTTTGATGATATTAGATATTTGAAATTTTCAATAAACAATATTAGCAATTTTTATGATAATTTTATTTGATTGTTAGACAGAATTAGCGCTTAATGAATTTATCGGCAAACAATAAGATATGCTTGTTCAAATTCATTTCAGAGCATACATTTTATTTGTTTATTTTTTATGTCAAAAAACATTCTTGATTTCTAAACGCAATAAATAGTTTTGGTTCATTTTTTTATTAACAATTAATATTACATAAAGTTGTCATCGAAAATTATTATATATTTATAAAAATTTGCAATCTTTAAATCATAAATCCATAAAATTGAGTAAATTTATTAGCATTTACAAGCCAGTTATATTGCTTGATTTAAATATGGATAAGTTGTAGATCAAAATGTATTTTAAAAGACTATTCAATTTTATAGTACAATTTTTCTAATACAGCTTTTCAATCTACGTTTTTTGAAAGATCACACATTTAGAGTCAGTGGCGGATTTAGGCATTTTACGATCTATAAACAATGCGCACTTTCAGAACCCTCTTTTTATAAACTGCAGATTTAATCTCATATTTCACCCCATTTTAAACAATTAATAATTTACTTTAGACTGATTTTATTTGATTTTAGTAATTTTAGGAAAATAAATATTTATTTATTTTTAATGACTCATGTTTGTATGGTAACCATATTTGTGCTCACTATTCTTTAAGCAGAAGAGCAGTGCTTATAAATACTATGATAACAAAAGAAACGTAATGAAACAGATAGGAATTGGATACATTATACTTGACAGTGTGTTAATGTAATCCTAATATTTTTATTATTAACAGAAATTGCATTTTTTTAAAATTAATGTGGCAACTAGGCTATATATCCTGTTAGCTGACTGCGGCCCCTCTTAGTCAAAAATCTGCCAATATTTACAATATCTTATAATTATCTAATCGTGTTTTACAATTTAGCAATACTTAAATCATATCAAACATAGCAGTCTGAATGAGGAAAAAAATATCTAAAATGAAATTACAAGATTTCAATTTTTAGAAATTCAATAATATTAATAATAATAGGACTTAAGTTTTAATTTTTCATCAAATGTTAAAATATCATCTTTTATGTCAGACAGGTGAAATTCAGATAATGTCAAATCCCGCGAAAACAGAATTGCTTAACGTTTTTTTTTTCCCTTTTATTATAAGATCAATGCCGAATTTGATAAATTGCGCAATTAACATGAAAACTTTTCTATAAAAAAATCTTTAAAAAGAAATAATTTTATGTATATGTTTTGTAGGACATAGAGATATTTATAAACGAAAGTATACACAAGTAATGCATTATTCTTCCCTGTGAAGTATCCTTGAAAAATTCTTTTCATAGCAAAAAAAAAACTGTTAAGCAGCAACCCTGTAGTGGTTTCTTGGAATCTTCACAAAAATGGAATTAAAATTAGCTATGTAAATTTATAACATTCTTATTATGAGTGAATCATGATTTCAAATGCACTGATCTCAAATAATATTCAATCTTCACTTTATACAAATCTACAATGAGAAAATTTCATAATACAAAATAATTTCACATTTTGCCCTATTTTACTGAAAATGGTTGGAAAATATTATTTATAAATTAAATTCAAAAAGATCATCTATCGAATCAGTGCATTTTTTTTCAAACATGAAATTTTTTTAAAATGCTGTTATAACATATTTGAGCCAAAAAAGAAAGAAAATGGCTAACATAATTTTGAATTTATCTGATATTCGGGTTAGTAAGCTTTTGAAATCAATCAATCGCGTTTTGATTTGTTGGAAAACATAAGTAATAAATAGTTTTAATTACTGCGTTCGAATTATCAAAACCTAATACACAATTATCGATTTTTGTTTGTAAACAAAAAACAAACAAAAAAAACATATTATTTACTTTTTTTTTTTCGTATTCCAAAATACTTTTTTACGGAAAAATAAGAGTTAATACCCACACAAAATAATTGAAAAAGAAAATTCTTTATAATGGAAAATCATCTTTAAGTTGGGTGCAATAACACTGTAAAGATTTATTCTTTTTTATTGTTTGGAAGCACTAGATCATTTGAAAATAACTAGTGATTTTTTTCCCTCGTATAATCATGTCAATATATTTATATACATGGCTGATTAGTTTAATTTACAGTAAAGAGGAAAACCCATTTTAAACTCTGTAACTGTAACTGATATCATAGCATGAGTGAAAAAATGAGTGAAATTACCACTTTTACCTGATTAAAACAAGTTAAATTTTAAAAGTTTTTAAAAGCTATTTTTGTGAAATAGCACTAAAAATTTTGTTATTTAAATAATGACTTCCTGTGTCTACATTAATAGTTAATTGTACGGTAACCCAATTAATGCAAAGTTAAATAACCATTAAAGAGTAAAAAAATACACATTAACAAATCAAGGACATCATTAAAAAATTTAATTACAATTTATTAAGTATAACTTAAATAAGTGGATTATATAATTCCAAAATTTAAAAAAGGCGATAAAAGCGGGAATCAGTTACGTAAGAGCATCGAAAAATCTTTGATAAATTCATAGATTTTATTTCCTTATCAAAGTTTATTTAAACTTAAGAAGATTGTAAAACAAAAATAATTTACGTCCACTAAAAAAATAAACACTCGTTCAAGCTGAAACCTTTTTTGCGCAGTTTCAAAAACTACTCATTAAAAAAAGGTTCGAAAGTTCACATTAAAATTACGAAATTATTTTAAAATCTAATAACATGTGCAAAATTTTACCGAATTAGAAAATGCCGCATTAAGCCTGTTTAAAACAATTCACGCTCTGAATACGAACTTACCTTGTTCGTTAATCTCTTGTTGCATGAGCTCAAAATACACTTTACCGAAAGGAAACGGAAAATATTAACTGCTACGCTGCTCGGCATGGATGCCAAAATTTTAATGAGAAAGTACAAATTAAGAAACTGCTTAAAACTAGAATGAATTCAGAGCGTCTCCTCACCCTAACAGAAAAGCCCCCATTGATTTTAATTTCGTAAATTAATTAATGCTCACGCCTTTTGATTCGTTCTAATGATGCTCTTGCGCAGTTCTCTGTGATTATGAAAATTATCGCTCTTAAACCGCGTCTCATTTTCTCTTGCTTTCTTTTTTTCACTAACGAAAAGCATTTGAAAACAACTGATGCAAAGTGTGTAGCGCCATCTGTTGATATCATTTAGAATAACTAAATTTATGAATTGGGAGAGGGGAAAAAAAAAGGGTGCGCCAACCCGAATTACACAAGTTGTATAGGAATTTCTTTCTAATAATATTACCAGTTTCGTACATTTTCATGCATAAAATTCTACTGTTATGGCAAATGTGAGATTAAAATTTAACTCTTATCGTGTTTAAAATGTTTTGTATTTGATAATATGAGTCGTAAACCCATTCGAATAGACTGAAATAGCATCAAATATGAATAAAATAAGCATTTAATCTCATTTATTTGCACTATATAATCTATTTATTTGATTTATAATACTAAGTAATTATTTTTTACAATTAATCTTTTAAATATTTTTTTTTCACGGCAAACATTTATAAAGAGTCAAATACTTGTACTGACTAAAACGAACTCATGCATTTCAATGTTATATACACTATCAAAATTATTAAAAATTTATCTTATCAACTTTTAAAAAAATAATAATGTCTATACAGTTAAGATACTTCGCGACTGAATGCAAAATATTTCAATTTGTTACTTATCTTTTCTTAAAATAGGCTACCGGTGCTGAATATAAGAGCACACTAGCATATGGACTTAATTATCCATATGCATATGGTCATAATTTATGATAGATATTTATTGTACTTTTAAAAGTTTCTCAAAAGAGAACTGGTTAAAACTTTTACAGAGCGATACATTTTTTTTTCAGATTCATTTGCATTTTTTAAAAGAAATTAAACTATATAAATAAACGTCTTGAGTGTAAATAATGTATTTGAACATCAGAATTAAATATTTAAAAACCAATGATTTTCATGCCTTATTTTTTTTATTATGTCGAATTTTAATTTTAATCTTTAAAAGCGACAGCGCTGATGAGCACCAAAAAAAAGTAATGATTTTTTTAAAAAAATTCTGAATGAAAGCCTCTAAATAATTCAGATTCTGTCTGGTAAATTTGTCATAAGTTTTATTCATAAAATAATTACTTCATATTCTAAAATAATCGTAAATTATTATAATTTAAGAGATTTACTTCTTAGAATCCAATCTGGCACAAGAATTTTAAACATTTTCAAGTAACTCTCAATTCATCCGGGGTATTTATCATTTCCCTATTCATATAGATGATAATCTAAAATAATGCATAATTGAAATTAATAAAATTCCAAAGATTTATGGAGCTAAATTACCGTTATTCATTATTGTATCGAAAATGAGAGTTTATTTCTAAATATTCTATGTGTAAGGTAAATAAAATAAAGGGGAAATTCTTCAGGAGTTGCATAAAACATGATATAAAAGGAAGCAAAAAGTACAAGTTAATAAATTTCATTACATTAGTAAATAGGAATGATTTATAATTTAATTATTATTAAACTTCCAGAAGACGGGCTGTTAAGAAATTTAATTTTTACTCTTTCTTTTCCAAGAAAATTTTCTTTGTGCGGTAATTCTAATCTGAACCAAAAGGTGTGATGCTTTTCGAACATTGGAACTTTTTCAGCATTTTTAAATTCGCTATAAAAATTTTGTTATATTTTATATATTGTTACATGATGATCCCATTTAATGTCAGTAATACTTTATAAAATAATAGAAATATATTTTGCAAACTTATATTCTTTTTTTCTTCATTTTTTTATACAATTTTCTTTATATATTTTTTCAATAAATCAACGTCATTTTTTTATATTTATGCATTTTTAAATTTGATTTGGTAAACAGAATATACAATCAACAATGACATTAATGCTTACTTTTTTTTCAATAAAATAATTTTAAAAATGTAATAAATTATACACATTCTTTTCTTTGAACTTTTTGTTTATTAGTATTTGGCCATCTTTACAGGCTCCAAGTGCAGATCCATATTTCATAAAATACAATTGATCCAACTAATATTTATTGATTAGCTCAAACTGCAAACGAGATTATAGTTTCCCCCTTTAGAATATATTCGCAGTTTCAAATCATATTAATACTTAATGGGAAAAGTTACTGTATTTTTTAATATTTCAAATCTAATGATGATGATGATATCTAAAACCTAATATCATTTCCCCATTTTCTTAACGTTTGACCACTGTTTTTTAAAATGGCTCTCATAAAACCTCTTGAGATAAATGAATGTGGCAAATTATTTTGCTCAATGAATTTCAACATTCAACTTTCTACCCATTGGCTTTAAAAAATATTTATTGAAACTTCTAACATTTCTGAACGTGGCAAATTGTTTTTCTCAGTTTCAGCAAGATTCCAGATTTAAAAATAACAATTGCAAGATCTTTTGTTTTTATTTAAGACTGAACCTTCACAAAGAAACATAAATAGTTTTAAATTACTTGTAAAGGAAATCGTTTTATATAAAGACATTTGAAACTTTGAATTCATTTTTTTTTTTATAAAATCTTGTCTGAAGCCCATTTTTTGTTATTTCATTTGGGAAAGAATTATTGGTCTCAGTTGCACCTTTATAATATATTTTCAACCCCTTTATAGTCCATATTATTTATCTACTTAAAATTAAAGCCATACACATTTTTTCAAATTGCGTTATACTGTAAAATACTTTATTAAAATTCATCAATAAACATATTACTTTTTTATTTTTTACTAAATCGTAAAAATTTTAAGGAATTTTAGAAGGTGAAATATATAGTCTTGTTTTCGATATGTTTTTGTCTTCGAGATTTCGGATGCATTCAAAGAATATTCTTTTAAAATTTAATCATGTTTTTCAAATCAATTAAGGATAAGATTATGGTCGATTAATTTGCTCATGATGTTTCAAAAATTGCTCGCGATAAAAAATAAATAAATGTGGACATTTTTAACGAAATTGCTCAGGAGAGTAAAGCTATCTGCAAGATAATGAAAAATTTGATTTTTCGACATAATTACATCTTATTGCTATATAATGTAGAAATTGTAGTATCTCTAAGGAACAAGAAAGTTAAATATTTTGATTTAAAACAGATGCATTTTTTTAGTCAAACAGAATATAATTTTAGAAATTTCTTTGATTTATTTTATCACTAAAGATTCATGTTTGATATGGACAGATTAAACATACGGAATAAATAAAATACTATAAACACATTTTGTTGCTAAAATAAAATTATGCTTAGACATAATCATAAAATTATGATTAGACATACTAAGACATGTCTAATCATTATTAGACAATTATGATTACACATTCCTAATGAAATAGGAAGAAAATAAAACGAAGAAAAGAAAGGAAATAGATGCATATTGTAAAATGCATGACATTTTGATATGAAATATTGAATGCATGATATAATGAATATGAAATATTGAAAATATGAAAATAGATTTTCATATTTTGATGGTGGTTAGTGAATTGATATTATTCTTTACATATCATTAGTATTAGTAAAAAAAAATTGGAACGACTTTCATTGCAAAATATGATATTTGATTTATTAAATAATTCTGAATCAAACTTTTTATTCTTCTGATTTGGGAGTAACTTTGACCTTCTTATATGAAAGGAATCATAAAATGCCAGTTTTTAGTGTCTTCATCACTATCAAAGAAATTTAATAACAAATCTATACAAGTAATTAATATTGCTTTATTAGTTCATAAACAGTAAATATTTTTTAATTAATTATTTTATTTAATTACATTTATTATCTTGCTATTTTGCAAGGAAATATTACCTCCTAGACATTTCTTTAAAACATTTAAATAAAATAAATTTTAAGAAGAGAGTTTTCAGCTTTGTAATAAGTTCCGAAAATACTATTGCTCAAAAATTAACTTTTACATTTCTTTCAAGTTTTAAAAATTGTCTTTCTCAACGTTACCAATTTAATTGCTTTGAAGTTTTTCCTGAATTTTGATAATTAATTTTTTTTGCAAAACTTTCGCAATAGATTTCGTTTTTATAATGAAATTCAAAAACCGTTTTCATTGCATTAACTACTTCGTCAATTATTCAATTTTGAGATTTTCTTCCATTGTTAAAAATTACGAAAGAAAGTTTCTGCCAATTATTCGCAGACGAATAAAAGTTTGAAATTGGCAACCAATATTTTTAATTGCACTATGATATCATAGGACTAGACTCCATTAAGAAGGCCCAGACACACAATAACACACGAGTGTAAACTATTAAAATAAGTCGACTTTAATGTTTGTTACAATTAGATGCTTAAAAAAGATGGTGTATTAGGGAATCTTGAATATAAAATTAAGCATAAGAGTTTAAAGGAAATTAAACTAAACCTTTATTCCTGAAGAACCACCTGGTCGTTAAAGATGGCTAGCAAGATAGCTAAAAATGATGAAAGTAAGCTCAAACGATGGTAGAATTGTAACAATTTGTATTGAAATATTTAAAGTCAAGATCGCTTCTTAAACTATTGCTTGTGTTCACAGAGTGCCTTTTTGCGAAGAAGCTCTGTTCTAAATTTCGAAAAATATAGGGGCTAAAGGTTGTCTCAAAAGTAACGCAAGATTGTGCCCGCCTTTCGTGCAGTAAAATGTTGGCAATCTTATTAAAAATGATTTGACAGCTTATAATTTAGGGCTGGTGATAAAAAACGTGATCTAAGAGCGAAACACGATAAAGCAACGTGTTAACGCAAGATTTGAATACATTAAAATACACAGATTTTTTCTCTTTAAATTTTTATGTTTTTATTGAATTGTAAAGCACATAGTATAAAGTTATGTATGAATAACACATCGAGTAAATGATCTGCACGACTTTGCTAGTATGTACATAAGTATGCACTCTTTTGTCGAAATTTTTCCTAATCATTTTGCATAAATGTGATTGAATTTCGTTAATGCAGAGTTGAATTTTCTCCTTCAATGCAGGCTTGTAGGCTTGTTGGCATAGATAAAATAACTCCATATAAATTTCAAATAACTCCATAAAGTGAAATCCAATGATGTTAAATTATACTATCTAGGGGGCCAATTCTCAAATTTTCGAACTGTGGCTACCACACATTCATTATTTTTGAAATATTGTGTAACAACGAAAGCATGTTGTGCTCTCGTGCAACGATCCATTTTTAATAACCCTAAACTATCAGCTATCAAATGGTTTTTTTAATAGACTTGCCAACACTTGACTGCACGAATGGTGGCAAATGCAAATCTTGCGTTGGGAAATATTTCTTCTTACAAAATATAGTATTTTGCCACTTATTGTTATATTATATTGCCACTTATTATCAATTACACGCAAAAAATTTTCAAAATATTCAAACGTTTTATTGCATTTAACTGCTTTCCATTTATCCTCATAAAAAATTTTTTTAACGAGAGGCGAATTATTGTGTGCAAAAATTATCCTTGCTTATAGAAAAGTTATTCCAGACTATCGCATGCAATTTACTAACTAATTGAACTTATAACTTTTGTAGAAAAAAGTGACACAAGAAAGAAATCAAACATATACTGATAAAAAAAATATTTTCGAAGACACCAGTAAAAAAAACTCGCAATTTATATGGTATTCCTATAACATCCAAAAATGAGAAAATTGAAAAAGTCATGCAAGATTTAATTGCACGTTGTCAAAAGCTGTGTTGAAAATGTATTTTTTCCTTGTTAGGAAAGATTTCTAGAAAATTGCCTAAATGCATTAGTTGCTCTTCACACTAACACGAATTCACACGAATTAATCGAGAGTATGACAGATGCTAATAACATTTTATTCGTCAATAAGATGCTTACATTAAAGATCATTCATTAAAAATGTATTTTTATTTACTTTTATTGTTTAATTTGACTTGTTTCATCTTTGCAAGCATGGTACTTTGTGATCGATTTTTCCTTCGCCGATACTCAAGAATTCTGAAATTTGGTACTTTTTCTGTTGTTGTTCTTGATAAGAATATAGGATTCCATTATTTTCAAAATTAGTTGCAAATGAATCAATTGCATTCATTAAATTTTGACTCCATCCTCGTGGACCATCTGTTAGCGAATTTCAGAAAATTAATTTCAAGATTATATTTAAATAATAATAATAATAAATTTAGGGATAAAAAATAGGAAATAAACAAACTAAAATATTCTACTTTTTATTTTTTAAAAAAAGTGTATTTAATAAACTTATGTGTATTCACGTGAAATCTTTTAAATTTCTTTTTGATAATTCCATTGTATTAAATATAAAAAAAATTTTGAAATAATTCTAGACCAAAGCAAAAAAAAAAAAAAAAAGTAAACTTTTGTACAAACTCCGTCATTTTATTGACCTTTCATAAACATTTTTCAAAAACGGCAAACGAAAGATTATATAAGAACAAGGAGTCAAAATAATATAAGAACAAGAAGTCAAATTAAATAAAATTCTACTTTTTATTTTTGTGAAAAAAATGTATTTAATGAATTTATTTATGTTCGCTTGAAATCTTTCAATAAATTTCCTTTTGAAAACTCCTTATATATCAAATATAGAATCTCATTCTAAAATTATTTTTTGAAATAATTCTAGATTAAACCGAAAAAAAAAGTAAATTTTTGTGTAAACCTTTGTTATTTTCTTGAACTTACGTAAGCACTTTTCAAAACCGCCAAACGAAAGATAATATAAGAACAAGGAGTCAAGTTTTTTTTTTTTTTCTTTTCAGCCAAGTAGCAAGGGTCACCGTACGATAGGAGTTTCAAAAAGGAAGTGACAAGGTTCGCGCCGGATATTTGGAAATTTTTCGAACTCTTTTCGCATCCGTTAGACCGGATGTTACAGATTGTCTTTTTGTTCTTTTCTTTTTTTTGCTGGTATCCATCTGAGAGCTGTGTCTGGGTGATTCAGGCAAAAGTGAAGTGATAACCGTATCTGTTACAATAAACAGTTGAACATGACGTCAACCGGAATTGGTAAGAATATAGGTGTCGACTTTTTTAGGTCACAAGACAGAGTTATCAACATTTTAGGACTGACCAATCCCGGAAATGACTCTGACGTCCAGGATCAAGGGCAAATAATTTTTTTAATGTGCACGCAGATGGTTCGGAAATGAATCAGAATGTGCACTGTCAATACGGTTTCTATTTGCAGATGATTTCAAGTTGGTTTAAAAATTACTTTCTGAAAATAGAGATTAGAATTGATGTTATTTTTCCTTTGAACCTTATATCATGGTTAAGAAAAGGAAGGAACGTGTTACATGAGACAAAGTATCATGAAATCGTTAACCCACAACTAATTTTCAGTTAAAAATGTCAATAAATTTAATTTCAAAATTTCGTTGACGTAATTAAAAGAAATACAGAAAACTACTCTAGAAAATTTCGAAAGGATAAATTGGAATTTAAATTTAAAAAACAAGAAATTTCTGTTGTACTTAAATGATTTCCTGACAACTTATAAGAACTAAAGTAAAGAAAGGTTTTTCAAACTGTTTTTTCCCCCAAGAAGGTTTATTAGATATTTTTCTATCAAATTCGTCCATGTTTTGTTTCTAAGAATCTAGTTAAGCATGAAGTAGGGAAAGTTCTACTCAATTGGATTATTGAATCGATTAGTAGTTTAATTTTAACATTATAACTGTTATGCTTCTTTTAATACAATAGTACTCTCTACTTGGTACAATAGTACTACTACTTATAAAAATATAGATTTAATTTCTTCAAAAACATGTCAAAGATATTTAAATCTATTACTTACATTAAATTAAATTAATCTATTAAATACATTTTATAATACTATTTTTATTTGAATGTAAACATATATTTTGGTAATGAAACGATAAAAATAAAATTTTTTGTTTCGTCCATTTTTGTTTATTTCAAAGTCCATTGTCCCTTTAATTGAAATTTTAATTAATTATAAACTAAATGAAGTTATAACAGATTTTGTGCTGGTTTTACTGTCGCTGATAAAGGATTTTTACACTACCTTGAAATACAAAAATTTACAAAACATAATTACTATATTTTTTTGAACATGCTCTCCCCACCGAATTTCGAACAACCACCGAATATGTTACAATGAATGACAGGGAATCTTCATCTTTTCTGGAAATATTTAATCGCTTGATTTTTCTTCCGAAATTACGAAAAAAAATGCTTGCTTTTATTTCTTTTTTTGAAAAGATTCTGTTATCAAGCACAGTTTTATTGAAATTTGGTTTCCTTCATTACAATTAAGGCTGAATTCCAAAAGAAAATACGGCTAAAATTTATATATAGTTTTTCAATTTTTAAACGCAAATGCTAATTTCGATAAAAATATTATCATTCAGTTGGCTTAAAGTTTTTTTTTTTTATTGTATTTGAACTAACTAAGTACTAAAATTACATACTAAAAGAGATGGAAAATATTCTTCTAAAACAACTCATGTATTTGCGTTTAAAATAATTTTTTATTGTTGTTCGCTTATATCAATCTCCTATTTTGTTCTTTTGAAACTGTCATAAAATTACTTCATCGCAGAGTAAGATTAATTAGGTTTCAAAAATTTTATACTCAAAAGCAAGAATTATATCATATTTAAGCAAAATTAAATGTTTATAATTTAGTGTCCTTATTTAAATATATTAAAGAATTAATAATTTTTTTTTGCTATTGATTGCTTTCATAAAACCTGACAAACTGTTAAATAAAGCCAGCAAAAAAAAAAAAAAAAAAAAAAAACTCGTTTTTTTTTTTTTTTTAATATGTAAGCAGAAGATTTGTTAACATTTTTTTCATTACAATTTCCTTAAATTCACATTCTTTCAAAGTTATTGTTGTGTACGGAAAAGTAGTTCTGATTCTTTTTTCTCCCTCTCTTTCTATCCCCCCCTTCTCTCACTCTTTTTTTTTTTTTTTTTTTTTTTTTGAACTGTTGAATCGTGCAACTTTTGAATTGTAGGTCAGAGGCACGGAGAACATTAACTGAAAGAAATTAGGCAGGAGTACTTAATTACAAATTTAAAACGTTGCTCACGATTTGAAGGGAATAAAAACTCAGAGCTTCCACCGTGTGATACTTTCTTTTCTGTAAAACATAATCAATATTATCAGCTCCAATGGGATTTTTATAATTTAAATACAGTTTAACTACAAATGATGTTTTCACGAACAGAATTAACTTGGGTCTCTTAAATATATTCCTGATACTACCAATTCCAGGAGAAATTTTATAAATTAATTATTGTTTAACTAATGATGTTTCACGTACAGCCTTAACTTACTTCATTTAAATATATAGCGACACTACCAATTCCATTAGGATTTTTATGATTTAACGACAATTTAATAGAAAATGATGTTTTCACATATAGAATTAATTTGTGCCCCTTAAAAATGTTTCTAATACTACCAGTTCCACTAGGAATTTTATTATTTAGCTATAATTTAACTGCAAATGATGTTTTCGTGAAGAAAATTAATTTAAGTCCCTGAAAGAATTTCCTGATACTATTAATTCTAGTAGGAATCTTATGAATTAACTATAGTTTAACTAATGATGCTTTCATGTACAGCATTGATTTAGGTCGCTTAAAAATGTTCCTGTTCCTATCAATTCCATTAGGAATTTTATGATTTAATTACATTTAACTGCAAATGATGTTTTCATAATAGAATTAGGCAAATTAAGTTAGGTTCCTTAAAAATGTTCCTGGTTCTGACAATTCCAATAGGAAATTTATGAATTATCTATAATTTAACTAATGAGATTTTTTAATGAACAGTAGTAATTTAGTTTGCTAAAAGGTGTTCCTGGAACTATCAATTTCAGTAGGAATTTTATGAATTAACTATAAGTTAACTGCAAATGATGCTTTCGCCAAGAAAATTAATTTAGGTCCCTTGAAAAATTTTCTGATGCTATCAATTCCAGTAGGAATTTTATGAACTAATTGTAGTTTAATTAATGAATGTTTCATGAACAGCATTAATTTAGTTCGCTAAAAGATGTTCCTGACTGTACCAATTCCAGTAGGAATTTCATGAATTAAACGTAGTTTAATTAATTAGGTTTTTATGAATAGCATTAATTTTGTTAGCTGATTGTACAGTGTTCCTGATTGTACCAATTCCAGTTGGAATTTATGAATTAACTGTAGTTTAACTACAAATGATATTTTCATATTAGAATTATATAAATTAAGTTAGGTTCCTTAAGGATGTTCCTGGTTCTACCAATTCAAATAGGAATTTTATGAATTAGGGTTTGTAAAGATGAACAGCATTAATTTAGGTTGTGTAAAGATGTTCCTGGCACAACGAATTCCGGTAGAAATTTTATGAATTAACAATAGCTAAACTACAAGTGATGTTTTCAAGAACAGCCTTAATTTAGGTAACTTAAGTATGCATTAAATAATGAGAGCAAAAAGCCCTTGTATAAATTCATTTCGCTTGTATAAATTCATTTTGTTGCCTTCTCACTTCTTAATTGCATTGAGCTTCATATATTCGTCCTCTTTCAACTGTTGCCGAGTCCTCGAGAAGCACTCATGATCCTTCACTATTGAGTCTGTGCTTCATTAAAAGTGTCTCCATCTCTCCTTCTGCCATCTCCCTTCCTTAATTGTTTCTCAGAAGATAAATTCACCCTGAGACCTTCAGTGTCAACAAGAAAGTATTAACCCGGCAATTTGTTCATTATTTCCTGATTGTCTCCATCGCTTAATTACATCTCCTGCGCACAGATGCAGTCACGATTGTCAAAGCTCTACTGCCATTGCCAACCAGCAAGCAAGTAAAAACTCTAAAAAAAGAAGGAGAAGGGAAGAAAGAAATAGCCCGATCTGTCGCCGTGGCAATCAATTTCGGGGGCCGTTCGACGAATAGAGGAGAACAACCCCCCGAGAATTCGAAAACCGAGATTCCAGTATGTTAATCGGCAGGAATGCGTTGGAAAAAGGCCAAGAATTTTTAGAATCCTGCTTTCGGATTCGTCATTGGTCTGCGGATTCGAGAAATCGATTGCAGAAGGAGGAAATTTTTGCAGGTAATTGCCCAGCAGCGAGTTCTTGTGCAGGCGGACTTGTGTCTGGAGAGCGATTGAAATTTCGTTATTGAAAAATCGGGAAGGAGAGCGACATTTATTTATTTACTTACTTTTTGAAAAAAAAAAAAGTAAGAATCTTTCTTTCCTTTCATTTTTTCCTCCTCCTTTCAAATTCTTTTTATTCTTCTTCATTCCATTTATTTTCGGTTGAATTCTCCCGGAGTAAGATGGTTGTGAGTGAAGACGTCGTTTAAGATTGAGCGATTTTTAATTGTAATTGGATTTTAATAAGTATTTTTGGTAACAGAAGTAATAAGAAGGAAGCAGTTTAAAATTGATTTACTGCTGCATTGTGTTGCTTTATGTACCAGAACAAAATGGCTATATTTAAAAAACGGAATAAGTTGAATGGAATAATTATTTTTAAATTATTAAACACTGTTTCAAACTTTTTTTTTAAGGATTCACATTTGCTGCTATTATCATCAATCAATTTCAAAATTCTTATTCTTTTAATTGTCAATGCTTAAAACGGTGTCTCAGTTTAATCTTCAGATATTTTAACAAATTTTGAATGAGTGCACTTATTATAATCCCTCTATTACTTTTGCAACCCCAAAATTTTAGAGGAATCTCTAACATTTTTTCATTATGTAAGGAACTTGTGCGAAATTTGGCATATGAAGTTTGAGAAATGAGAGTAGATTATTATAAAAAAATGCATAGAATATATCAGTACAGAATTTCTTTAGATTGCACTTATCAGAAAATATAGATACCATTTATTATTTCAGGCTGTATAATAGCTCCTTCTTGAGTACAGCAGACCACCCCTCCGCCACTGAAAAAAGCAGTATCGACAGGACTTTCTGCGGCCGACTTTTTTCTTTATCATAATCCGTCCATAACATTGGCTGCACTGACTGACATCCTCTTCTTAGCACTTGGCCCCGAGTCACAAAATGGACAATCTCTGACCCTCTCCTTCATCTTCCCATACACCTAACGTCCTGTTAAATCAGGTTCAGGCCACCACATATGCCATTTTCCATGCTCAAAAGCGAAAACATTTCAATCATGAAACCCATAATTTGCCATCAGTCTATCTCCAACATGATTCAGAAGAAAAAAAGCAGACAACCGATATGATTAAATTTATAAAGATACAGACTACAGAAATAATATTAATTTAATGGTGATTTTTTATAAGCACTATATGAAGAGTTTGGAGTTTCAAAAGATATTTGAAACTTATTTATCAATAAGGAGTGGCCTTATAAGCTGACTTCCACTTAAATCCAAATATCTTTTTTTTTGTATCTTTTATTTTGCAAATGTTTTGTAACACACAATAATTATCCAAACGTCAATTATCATTAATATAAATTGTAATAGTTTTCAGAAAATTTTATAAAATTAAAAGTTTTCTTCATATGTGGTGGTTATATTTTATTGGTTTTTCTATTCCATTTTCTGGCAAATAATTTAAAGCAATCAATGTTTTATTATTCTGAATAAAACTGGTTAAAACATTGGGATTGTATCTGGTTATGCAATCTGTGAGAATAAATTATCCTTGGTAGCGGTAAAATGAACCATCAGATAGATACACATAATAATTAAATTCACTAAAAAATTTTTGCATTGACAATGAAATTAATCTTTTCAAATCATTTTTCATCTTTAACGGAAAAAAATAAATGCTTCAATAAATATTGAAATTTCTTGAACATTTTATTCATTGCATTGAATCTGTAAATTATTCAATCTGAACAATGTTATTAACATTTTTTTTCTTCTTTTCATATGCAGATACAGTTTATTAAGAAAGGTTTTATTGATTTAGTTTCGGTTGATTTTTATTGATACCATTTTCTTGAACACATTATCCTAGCTGAAAAGCCCTCGAATCTACAATTTTAAAAAAACATAAAGTTGTGAAATGATATGGATATTTTTTGTGTTTGTTATAAGGTTTTCTGAGTTTTAGATAAGAAAAATTGAGTATAAATTTTCTATTGATATAGACAAATCAGATGGCTGCAAAGTTTATTTATTTTATATATCTGTTCAAATGTAATAATTTTATATAGCCATTAAAATAAGCTGGATTTCATGCGATATCCATACATAGATGCTACAATTAACAAGTGACTAAAAATACAGCTTCTGTGGCTTGTACCTAATCTGGTTAAATAATTTGATTTTTACTTCGACAAGCTAACTGGTTTAACTGATTTATTATTTGCCTACAGGTCCCTGTTATTTAAAAATCTTCATTGAAAGCTGATTTAATGCGTTTTTTATTACTCACTTCAAGTAGAATGGAGAATGTAGAGTTGCTTTAATAGAATCGTCTGCACTTTTATTGCCATTTATGTCACACGGAAAGAAATACTTAAAATACAATGAAAGGAAAGAAAGTATTTTCATGTTCATTATATCTTTCAAATGTAATTCCTTAAAAATATTATTTTTCATTTGAAAGTTTTTAAACTTTGAATAGGATAAACTGATTAATTTTCTTTAAATAATCTGAAAATTTTAAATACTAATGCACCTAAAACAGAGAGAGCCTAATATTAAAGTTCCTTCGATGTTTTTGACAGTTTTGTAGGAAAGGGCTTCATCAAGAGGCTTGTCATAAATTGTCATTCATTTTCGAGTTGAATTTTATGACTAAAGCATCTTTTATTATACTGATTCATGCAAAATTAGATTTAGTCAAGCAAACTTGGATCAAAGATACTTTTCAGTCCTTACTTTCATCTCAGTTCACTAAAAAATAGTTATGAAATTGATGGAAATAATAAATTATAATTATAAATTATTTTTAAAATGTTCCTGCTGTTGTGTAGTTTGCCCATCAACTATTAGCCTATTTAATTTCGAAATATTCATAAATTTCTAGTCTGACTCGAGATCATGATTATGAGGAAATTAAAGCACAAATTCCATCTTTGTAGTTCGCTATATATCAATTACAATCTATTTGTTTATCGAAAATCTAACCAGTATTAAGAAGTTTCTTAACACTTATTCTTGTTGCCGAATTATTCAAATAAGTACATTTGCGCTATTTATTTGAAACGTGAGATGAACTTTAATCATTTTTCTGCGAAATTTACTCTTTGAAGCTCCTATTTTTCTCAGAAAATGGAAATTAGCATTTTCTATGTGCGGAATATTATTTTGTATCTTTTAAAAAGGAAAATTTTGGTTCTAGATATTCAACATCATTATGCAATAAAAATGATGATAAAAAACACAAACGATTCTTCAAGAGTTATCAACAAACTGATTAGAATAAATTTGCAGATGTTTATTTTTATTGTTCTACGTATAAACATGGAAAGTTTACTAAAATGGAATTTTTAACATCCGTGTTTTCAGTTATTATCGTGCTTTGATAAATTTCTTCCACAACTGTTACTGTGGATCATATAAAATTGAGTACGCTCTACTTTGAGTTGTTTGAATCAATTTATAGCTAAAAACTGTTAATAATCAATTAATGTTATTCTTGTAGAACTAGTACAACTTCATAAATCTTCTGAAATGAAATAAGTAGTAAACTATTTGAGATAAACTTGAAAAAAGCTCTCATAAATAGGAAGATAAAAAAAGAAATAAAATTGCAATTCAGGGTTGTTTTGCTTTTAAGTATAGAAAATTTTTGAAAAGTCTTCCAACTACGAATAAGAATTAAGATGTGTCTTTAAAAAAATTAACATTTTACTAACTTAGAGATGAAAACTATTACTTAATTGACGGGATTGGCTATTTCTTTTTACTAAAAACTTAAACGATGTTTTGAAAAAAAATTAAATTGGAAGAACATGGAATTAAATTAAAGGATAAAATAACAGATTTCGAGATGCCAAAAACATTTAAGGAACAGCTAAAAGTGTGAATTTCAGGAAAAAAGTTATAAATATGAGTTGGCAAAATGTTAGTATCAAAATATTTCACGAAAATATAACCAAAATGTTACTGTAAAAAATAAATACTAATTAAAAAAATATTTATTCATGATAGTTGTATTATTAATACTGGCATAAAATCTTTATTCTTAACTGCATTTTTTTCTTGAACAAAATTAAAGCAGCTTTAAACACGATTAGTGAAAGAAGATTTTCTATTCGAAAAAGAAATCTTTATTGTCCTTTTAGTAATTAATGTTGCATACTTAAGACTTAAGTAAAACTAATCTTATTTCGTTGATAAGATTTTCTCGCTCATCAAAATGTAGGTGTAGAGAAAATAAGTTTTAATCTTCAGAAACTTGAGCTCTCTGCTGATATTAAAATATATCCTGAGGTTAATGTTCTATGAACCTAAAATATAAATACTAATTTCAGAAAACAGTTTTGGACACATTGATTTTGCGAATTTCCAAGCAAATTATTTAATTTATATGAAAATAAGAATAATATTTAGTTATATAATTTTTAGTTAATTATATAATTTTTATTAGTTATATAAGTTATATAATTTTTTTCTATGGCAAATAAAACTGTGAATGTTAAATTTTAATTTTGAATTAATATCACAGACAGGAAAATTATTACGTAATTAATGATTTAAGTATTTTTTTCCTTCAGGTTCTCAGGTTCCAGTTCAAAATCCACTAGAGAAGCTCTCCATATGTGTAGTTGCAAAACTATTGATTGTCAATCCGCAATTTTTCTCATTTTCATGAAGTGATATTATTAACTGATTGTCGTACCCATTTCAACAAAAGGATTCATAATAGAAATGGCTGACAAATGCAATTACAGGTAAGACTAATTTATAATATGAAATATTGAATACATTGAATTAATTTATTTTTTTGCTTTTTACAAATCAAACCAAGAAATCGTCGATTCAAATATTTAAAAAAGATAAATGTCAAGTGAAAAATAATTCGAATAGTTACGATAAAGTAAAAAAAAAAATAATAATATTATTCTAACTTTCCATTCTAAAAAAATAATTTAGAATTTTGTTCATCGGCATCAACATTACTTATATATTAATTAAAGAATTGGTGTCAGAAACTCAGTCAAATATCTTAGATTCCATTATTAAAACATAACATATTTTAATATCTGTATATTATGAATAAAACAATAAAATATATTATGCTTTTATATTGCTGATTATATCGCACGTGCTTCCAGAAAATGAAAATAGAAGGATCTAATATCTTAGCATAAACGATAGTAGCAAAGAGGGGGAAAAATGAATTTAAAAATATTTCGACATTTAATGAAAAGGTCTTTTGATTGCTTTATAATTTCTATTAAGTTAGAAATCTCCATGTGTAAACTTAAGCAGAACAAGTAAAATTAAAACTTCAATTCCTTAATAAATTCATAAAGAGATGAATTCCGTACTGAAATATAGACAATTTACAAAAGGAAGAGTTACTTTTTATGTTTTAAAAAATAATATAGTGGTATTTATCTATAAATATTGAAGTACAGAAAAGTAGAGAAATAATACAGAGTCAGACCAAATTTCCATGACCCCATTGGATTTTAAGGACTTGGTTTCTTTAAATGTAAAAGAGAGTAAATATATCTATCTTACCACTGTGAGAAAAAGTTTTTAGAAGTCATATATTTGTAAAAATATTTGATTAATAAACGTTTCGTCAAAATTATCTAAATTTTTTCTCAAGAACTATCTTTTAATTGAGAATTTATTTCAAAATTTAGTAAATGAATAAGAGAAGTAAATAATGGAAGAAAATGAATATAAAAGATCAAATAGTGTATAGTAATTATGTGTACAGGTGGAATAGTATACAGGAAAATGAAATATTAATGCTTGTTCATGCAAAAAGTTACTCTGTTACCAAAATTTAAAAAAACATGAAATTATTGCAAAATTAAGCATTTATTCTTTTAGCAAGTAAAGTAAACATTTTGATGGAGACTGTAAATCAAGTTTCTAATCAAATTTTACCAAAAAATCAAGTTTTGATTAAAGTTTACAAATCGAAATGCAAAAAAAAGGGGGGGGTAAAATTTTGTAACTTTTCTGAAAATTCTTAATTAATAGATTAATTTAATAATTAATTAGATTAATTTAATAGATTACAATCTCTTGGCATTTGTTAAGTAATTTACAAAATAAAATTGTTGAATAATTGTTTCAGAATTAAAAAAATATTAAGTTAAACTTCAAAACTACATTCATAATATTATTCAATATATATGTCAAGATTTATAAGCTTTAAATAAAATTATAAAATTTGCCTTTGCATAATTATGTAATTGAAATAAATAAATATTTACTTTATTAGTGATTAAAAAAATAAAAACCTAATTTTTGACTTAAAATGCATTTTAATATTTATGTCAGCAATTATTGATTT
>JAPMOR010114991.1:164473-194265 GCA_026543865.1 Argiope aurantia
AAGTGTATATATATTCATAAAATACAATTCCAAAACGTTAAGAAAATTATTTTCTCTGAATGTGTATGTTTTGAAAAGATGTTTGCTTTGATATCTGTATTATATTTTACCTGAATAGTTAAATTTTTAAAACATTTTCCCTTTAATTTTTCATAATTCAATTCTTCGAAATCAACAACATTTGCTACCGACAAGAACATTCGAAAAGCACAAATCAAGTTATTTTCAATAATGACTGCATAAAATTAGATTTGTGTCTAGACAGCTGACAAAAGATATGATCTAGATCGATTTTGAGTAATCACAACTTTCTTATCGATTTATCAACACTTTAGTGAGTGATCTTGAATTTTCAGATTCATTAATAATTTTTAAGACTTGCAATTTTTTTCCGCATTTACACAATGGGAATTTCTCATAACGCTTTGCAAGGATGCTTTCTTTGTCCGTTTTGAAACATGTAGGCTGTCTATCAAAAGTTTCCTTTATCATATAAAAACATTGTAAGAATGATATCATCATGTTGTTATTGAGAAGAAACTCATGATTTCTTTCAACACAATTGAAAAATAGCATTGATGCAATAAAAATGTATTCAAGGTGCTCATGGATCATACACATGCTCTTCTATTCCAATAATAAATACGAAATACCATGATTTCCATATTGTTTTCCTATCGTGTAAAGAAAAATAAAATTGAAAAAGGTTGAAGTTAGAATTTTAAAATAGTGTTTTTTATAAACAAAAAAATTTCCAAGCAATTTTGATTATGGAACTAAAAATGTGAGATTTATAAAAGTTTTGAATTTTTCATGTCTTATAAAAGAAAGATAAAAAAATGGATTTAAATTTTTAGTTTTAAAAAACATTCTAATTTAAACAAAATAATCAAGTGGATTTTTTAAATTTTTTTTGTCGTTTTAACGATTTACAAAATATTATAATTTTTATGTTAAAATAAAAATCGGACATAATTAATGAGAGCTAGAAACAAATTATCCTATAAGTTCCAGTAAATTTTGTAATTTTCCAGTCGTGAAATATTCATGATAATTTCAAGCTTATTAACTAAAAGACTCAGAAGTACTTCGTTGTTACACTTGGTGACAGATTCATGAATGAAAAAATGTCAAACAACATTTTGAAAAGAGCATTGAATAATTCAAGAATTGATAAAATTCGTAAAAAAAACAAAACAAAACAAAACATCTATCTTAATATTAATTTTGTTTTTTGGCTTAAAATAGCATGCACAAACAGGATGATAATAATAGTTGGCATTAATTCACATTGACTTAAAAGGTAATGACATCATAGCTATCTGTTTAAATATTTAGCATACCATTATCCAATGAATATTCTTGTTGCCATGAATTCAAGTGGATGTTTCATTTGCACTCTTTATATAAAAGGACAAAGGATAAAAAAGGATAAACATTTCATAAATGTAAGCTATTGACATATATTTATGAAACCATTTTACCAGATTTATTTTAATTTCTACATGAATGTATTTGGTATTATTACTTTAAAAATTTATCCGATATCAATATGCTATTACTCGAATTTCAACATATCAAACCTATTAAATTATAAATTTTACCAGATTTATTTACAATTCTACATGGATGTATTTGGTATTATTGTTTTTTAAAATTTATCCGATGTCAATTTGTTATTGTTGGAATTTCAATGTTCAATAGCCTTTTAAATTATAAATCAACTTGGTAAAAAGCCAAAGTCAACTCCAATTCGATAAGAGAGGCGTCCTTTAATGATTACTTAACAACATACATAGCCATCAAACTACTTGTAATGGCTTTTGATTTCATTCCTGTGAAAAGACCTTAATTAGCATATATTATTTGAGGTGAATTTGGAATTTTTCCTGTCCAATTAAAGTAATTAAGTGCAATTTTGTCTATTTTTAATATTTTTATTGAATATTAATTGATTAGAAATAAACCTTCTTTTTTGATTTATATGAATAGATAAATAATTCTTTTTAATTAGTTAACTGTTTCAACCTCTTCAGAAAATGCGTATCTAAATTGTGTCTAAAAAATTAGCGATGACGAGTATACTAGTCAAACATACAGTACGTGTGATATGAAATTATGTTGTAATGAAATGACTTTTTTTATTTTCACAGATCGCATTTATTTATTTACTTAAACTTACATATATTTTTTGCATATGAACCATAAAAAAAGCCGCTTGAAAACATGTAAGAAGGATGCAAAAGGATCGTTATACCGTCACTTGTTGAATAGTCTGAAACAATTTATGGTTGCCTAATTGCTTCTGGGATGACTAATACAACACAGCGATACCTTTAAGAAAAACAATTCAGATTAGATGTGAGGTTTTTTTGATAATAATTAATAATTATCTTTTATTTGTTCCTTTGATTTCGACTGGGCCTCAAGATATTTTAAACATCTTGAAATTTAGGAATATGTTTTGCTAAGGTTTGGAATATGTTTAATATGCTACATTTATGCTAAGTTTTGGAATAAGTTAGGAATATGTTTTGCTGAGTTTTTGCTAAAATTGCAATTCAAACTGCAAGATGTCACTATTTATTACACCTGACGATTAAATTCGTCATAAAGCAAAATGTTTCACTCTTTCCATGACGAGTATACTCATGAAAAATAGTTAACTGTTAATGTACAACATTGATGTTCTTCTGTATATTAGGATTCTAGATAAATCTTCAAAGTTTCAGGTTTCTTAACATCTTTTTGAAGATTCCAGAGCATAGTTAACAGATTTCGAAATTCGCGAAACTTAATATATCTGAACACGAAAGCATACCATACCCGACCTACTTTATTTTTTTGCTAATAGGCTTTCCACGTTTGTTGTAATATTTTCACAAAATATTATAATGCATACTTTAAAAAATTCAAAAAATTACCAGAATAACCTAAAAGTTACTTTTTGAATCATCCTAACTGCTGAGAAAGACTCAACAATAAAGCTTATATTTCATGTCATTATATACATCTCAACGTATACAACAATGATGTTGTATTGTGCAACTTGAGAAATTGCATACATTTGCTATTATAATGACATTTTAAGGGCATTTATTAACCTATCAAGAAAACTTGTTTTACTATAATCACCTGGATTTTTAAAATCTTGTTTCATTTACAAAATCTTTTTAACATACATGGAATAATAAAATTTAAATTATGAAAAAAAGTTTTTTTCTGATATTTTATTATATAATTGAAACGACGTTGTTTTCATGTAATGCAACCAAAGCTTTCTATTGGTATGAATAAAAATTATTATAAAAATATCGAGAATAAATTTTGTCAATAATACGCTTAAACTTAATTTTGAAGTTCCATACCTTTAATTGTGGAAACAATAGATCGATAAAATAATTTTTTTTTCATATACAAATTCCAAAAGTTATCTTTTTAATATTGTCAATTTCACCATTACTGACTATTTTCTTTGATTCTACAATATATCATTGTTTTTGCTTTTTTCTGTAGTGAAAAAAATTACTGTTTATTTAGGAAAAAGTGCCTCACCTAGATTTATCTCAAATTTTGATAAAAGTTTTACAATTTTGTGGTAAAAAAATATGATGCCAAATTTTTCACGCTCGCTATCTTTTTTCACGTACTTATAAATAGGTAATTCTAAATAGAATGGTTTTAGGACACAGATCTACAGCGGCAGTATTAATTAAAATTACTTTTTTTTACGATTGTCATGGCTTTCTCAGTGTATGAGAAAATAAAAATACTAACTCTTCTTTTTATGTTAGCAGCACGATATTCATTTCGTATTCTTATTTTTTTGAATATATTTTGAAAACAAAATAATTTTTGGATTTGATATTAAGTAAAATGCTAATTAAGTTTGTTACCATTATACTTCAGTGTTACAAAAAAAAGTATCAAAGACCGCAAAGAAAAGTAACCGTTGAAACATTTTGAATGTAGCTTACCAACCGCGTCTTCTGTGCCTTTTAATTTCATTATTTTATAAAAAGAAGTAAACGCATTTTTAACATACTATTTAATTTTTGTTTCCTAGATATTTATTTCATTTATATTGTTTTTCCTAGATATTTATTTCATTTATGTTGTTCTTTATTTTATTAAAAGAACTTTTATGTGAATTTAATCTAGCTCTAACTTCCGAAATTATTTCTATTTTTAAGTCTATCCTGACTTTCAAATTTGGACCTGTTACTGAGTATTATCATTTTTGTATATTAAAATCTAAAGATTCTATTTTGAAACTTAATTTGATGAAGTTCTATCTGAATTAGAATTTGGAAGCCCTGATTCAAACGATTCAGATTCATTTTATGTAGATGATCAGTTGAGAGGATTGAACATGGCCCCTTTTGCATTTGATTAATTACTCTGTGCCAGTGACAATTGCCAATTATGAAATGAGACCAGCAACTTTCATTTATTTGGTACTAGCCGCCTTTGGCGACCAGTCGGTTCGCCAGTATTACCGCTCGCTACAATTTTCAATTAAATATTTTAAATAACTGGTCTCTTAAAGGATTCTCAAACAAAACATTTTTAATCTTCAAATTTCGATAGTCATACCAAACTTATACTGTTTAGATCGTTTCGTTCAATTTACTATATATATTTTGCTAATTTGTTGTCATTTCCGGCAAAACTTCAACTTCAATTTAAAATGTAAATGATGAAATTGCAATTAATATTAAGATATTTTTTTAAAAAACCAAGCGTTTTATTTTATTTATCATCTTTATTGTTATTTATTAATTATTATTATTATTGAATGTGAGTATTGCAAACAGAATCGTTCGGTATTTAAGTCTTATGTTAACTACAAAATATTTTTCATAATTTATGTAATATCTCAAACAATAATTCAACAAAAATTTCTGAGATTCAGCATAAAATTCAGTTTTTAGTTTTGCTTTCAAAAGGATTGAAATGAAATCAATAATAATATTTTGTTCCGGCCTATAAATATATTTCAAAAATTATGAAGTCTAAATTTAATGAAGGTATCATATTCTGATAAATATTCTGGACACATCAAATTTTAAATAAATTAATGAATGTTTCTATTTTCCACGATCAACTAAGACTTATTTATGAAGTTTTAAATGTTAAAAATTTAGAAAAACTCACCATTTTTATAATCTTAGGCCAATTAATCTTGAGAAACCTGCAAGCTTATTGGCGTATTTTCTTTGAAACGATCGATGAAAAATCTAAAATTATCCTTTTTTTATTGAATAGTGATATTCAAATCTTCATAAATCAGTCAATTTAAGTGATTGATTTAGTTGATTGGAAATTAACTCTTTTTATTTCAAATATTAGTGTTTCAAGAACATTTTGTTAATCGTGATTTCCACAGCAGAAGCTTTATGTAAAATAAAAAATTCGTTATTTATTAGAGCATTTATTGAATCAAGTTACATAAAATATAATTATTTTCCATTTAGGCCATTTTAGCGGATCTGTGTCTTACTAAATTAGCTGTGTGGCCCTAATTTGAATGGATATCCTATTCATATTAAACAAAACGTGCTTTAAAATAAAACTAAT
The DNA here is from genome assembly GCA_026543865.1 of Argiope aurantia. Classification (NCBI taxonomy): domain Eukaryota; kingdom Metazoa; phylum Arthropoda; class Arachnida; order Araneae; family Araneidae; genus Argiope; species Argiope aurantia. The sequence continues at coordinate 170,054 of JAPMOR010114991.1, forward strand.
TTATTAGATTAATAATATAGAGAGTGTAAAAGATCATAAAATAATTTTTCTTAAATTTATTTTTTAGAAAAAATAATATTTTTTATTTGTTCCAATTCCTACAGACACGTGCCGAAAATTATATATTTGCAGATTTCATTTCCAAAAAGAGTTAATTTATTTTCAGTTAGAGCTTTAATCAATGTGATGGCAACACTTTGAAAAAAGCTATTTTTTTCTCCTGAATGCGAAACGTGCTTAATCCTCATTTTTATTTTTGACGAAAAAAATTATTGAAAAACATAGTTAAAATATTTATTTAAAAATTCATTAAAAATAGAAATTTAATTTTAAGATTAAAACATTAGTATCATTTAAAAGATAAATTCTTGATCTTTAACTTCATGTAAATATCTTTTTTGTGCGGTAATATTTTCGGAAGTTATAGCAGAAGCACGTCAAAATTTTGCTTAATTTTTAAATAAATAAAATTCTAGTTAAAAATTCGAAAAAATAACCCCCAGGTGCACATGCCCGGCCTCCAAGGTATACAGGTGCCAAATTTGGTAGCTGTAGGTTGAATGGTCTGGCCTGTAGAGCACCAACACACACACACACATTGAGCTTTATTATAAGTATAGATATAGATAATACTAAAATTAAAGAACGATGACTGTTATTATTCTGAAAATGCCTTTTAAAATTTTCCAATAATAGAATTCTTGTTGAAGTTTTTACAGAATAAAAATTAGTTTTCAGAAATTTGTTGAATTGAATATTGAATATATAGAAATAATATTGTACATAAAAGTGGGCCAAAATTTTTGAATTATATATTGTTATGTATTTTAATGCATTTATCTGTATATGTTTTTATATGATTTACACAATTATTCCTCTCATTACTTAAAAAAATTGTGACTTAGAAATAATATTTTATATAAAGGTGGGCCCCAAAATCTTTCCGCTCCAATGTATTTTATTGTCTTTACCTATGTATGTTTCTACAAGATTTCTACAATCATTCCTCTTGTTACTTAAAAATTACGAAATAGAAATAGTATTATATATAAAGATGGGGTCCCATATATTTTTATGCCACTACAGCAGGAAAACTGCAAAAAAGGGAAAAAAAATTGATTGATACCCAGTGGGTCTTTATAGTCATAAAAAAGAATGATAAAAATCGATTTAAAAAATATTTCTTAATTTTCTCACCATTTGTTTATAATTGAGTAAACTTTTGTTATGCTACTAACTTCCATGTAGCTATTCCGGAACCTCAAATGTAACATATTAGTTACATTATAAAAAATGTAACAATTTTTTTTTTCAATCGCTATGGAGCTGAACTTTCGGTCTCACATTTTTTCTGGAATCGACAAAAATTTGTGAAATTACTTCAGTATGGAATTCTTAATTCTAAATACTCGCAATAAATTATAGGCATCATTTTATGAAGTCTTTATTAAGAGTAAGCTGTTGTTTTGGTGTAAAAATGCCTTCACTGCAACTATTTTCTTTATTATTGGTAATTAACATATTTCTAAAATTAATTAATCATTTACAATGTTTTTAATTTGTTTAAAATGAAAAGCATTTTATTGTATATATCAATCCATGTCGGTGAAATAGCAACATTTAAACATATTTTTGCTGTAAGAGTGCGGTATTTATAAGAAATGAAATGATGATACTTTAATTACTTTCTCAGGATGTTAAAAAGGACATATTTGTCATACCAAGGACATATATTGTAAAGACAGCGTTGCTTCGAATTTTTCCGTGATTATTCCCGTCATGTTTACAAATCATTTCACTTTCAAAACTTTATAAAGTGTTATAAAGAAGCATATCAATAATTAATACTATTTGAAAGCTGGAGAAATTAATCGAGTACACCTAGATGGCACTCGGTCAAACCTGTCTAAAAACGTCCTCACTAAGCAACATTAACCCTGAAAGTGTATTTAATTTATTTTTAAAACGCAGTTCGTATCATCTTAAAAACCGGCAAGTTTTTAGACACATGATAAATTTTCAAAGGTTAAAAAAAATTATCAATTTCGAAATGAAGCTTTGAAAAATTCACATCATGTCACTGCAAGGATTAGGAAACTTGAATTTCTGAAATGGATTTCAACATCCGAACGATACTCTTAAATAAACAAACTTTAAACATTACTTATTAATGACTTATTGCTTCGTCAGAATCATGTTGACCTTCGTGGTGTATCATCTGCTCAAGGAAATCATCATTTTATTATTAGTTTATCTTTCTCTCTAACTTTCCTTTGATAAAATTTATTATATTTTTAAGCAGATGAGTTTTTGTTTTTCGTTTCATAATTGCTGCGATTAATAGGAAGTCATGAATAATGCAAACTGCTGATGTTTCCCATCAGCATACAGCATTTATCGTGTGCGTAAGTTAAGTAATTACTTTATCTCAGTATAATAAAGCAAACAGATTTATGAAGCAATAGAAATCTAAACACAGTTTTATCGTATTAAGGGATTAGAAATTTTGAACGGAAACTTATAATACTATTTTATAATTAATTTCATTGTATTTCGAAATACAATTCAGGAATATAAATTATTACATTATATTTAAATATATTCATTTCTTGTGAGAGGAAGAGTAAATCTAACAGGATTTTCTTATTTTTAACTAATAACAAATAAAAACATTTAAAAAGTCCTTGGAAAGTCCTTAAACTTTCTCGTATACGTTGTATAAAGAAAGTATAGTAATCGTCAAAAAATTCGAACTCTAGATTTTGACGCAGTCTTCGCATTTTGAACCTGATGAGTTAGAAAAACCCATTTTTAGAAAATGTCTCTCCGTCTGCCTGTGACAAAGATAACTCTAAAACGCTTTGATAGAAGAAATTAGAAGATAGATGAAATTTGGTATTTCTTCTTTACAATAAATTTGCAGATTTCTATTAAATTTTAAGTAAAATCTGTCTAGAGGAAATCCGTTTGCCAACTTGATAATTAAGGTTAATAAGAATTACAAGTTAATACGATAATTAAAAACCGAAGAGAGTTACATGGATAAAATTCGGTACACAGATTTAACATTTACAGTGCACAAATCTGCCAAATTTTAAACCAAATCTATACACGGGTGAATATCTGCCGATCTGTACTTTCAATGACATGTATCCACGGTAATTCAAAAACGCAATGACATAAGTATATGAAATATGGTATAGGATTTGTTGTTGTTTCTTATGGCACTTATCATAGACAAGCCCGCTGACAAAGTCAGCGATTTTGTCGAGAATTTCAGTGTCTCTTGTTTCAGTAGCGCCATCTAGGGCCAAAAAGTACGATTCCGCTACTAATTTGTAACAACTCTTTTTACAAGGCGGACTTCATTCATGCATTTCATTCACTCATCCACAGATCGTTATTTAGACCTGAATCAGAGAACGATCACCTCTGAACACGTACCACCAGCGGTATTGTCTCGACTTGGAGGACTTTGTGACCACGACAGCCATATACGTGCAACAGCCACTTCACACACGGTGCTCAAATTCACTACCCAAAGGATGCGAATCCAACGTCCTACAAACCAGGCTATCCCGGCCGGTATAGGATTTTGTGATTACAAGTGCAGTTTTGTGCAAATTTTTTTTCAATCAGTTGAGAAAGGCGTATCTACAGCACAAATTCGATTTTTGGATAACACATGCCAGAGATTAATCACAAAGGAGACAGGATAAAATAGTAAAAATGCTAAGTTCGCGCCAAAAAATATCTCGAAACTATTCTACGCCCAATTCCATGTAAGGTACTTTCGCACACGATAAATTTGTTAGAGAGTATGTGCGGAAGTTTTGAGGGAACCATTCGCATTGGTTTGTCCATAGTTCATGATTAGAAAATATAGATTTTAACAAAGATAGTTTGATAAGATATGAAAACTATGGTTGTGCAATAGATGATATATTATCAATATTTCGTTAAGATTTTGAATGGTAAAAAGTAGATAAATTTAAAACGACGGTTTTAACATTAAAGATTTATGCACTTTCTTTCGTGTAAAATCATTTCTTCCTTTATATCTTGCTTGTAGAAACAACTGAAAATAAAAAATTATTCCTAACCGAAATCTTCAGAATATGGTTGGAATTTGATTAAGTTTTGATTAATAATTGGTACTATCTAATTTGCCAAAATTTATTTTTAACTCTTTAGTCGTAATCTGTATAATTGATAAAGCAATTTTGGTTAATAATAATACAAAATTAGTTTGAGTTCATTTCATTAATGCCTCGTTTTGAAGCAATTTGAACAGTAACTTGGATGGACTTTGGCGCTTTAAATCATGATCAGATGACGAGGAAGATGTCTCAACCTAAATTCCCTTTTCAAATTTCTACGATGAAGGATGTTAACTTTCTAGAAACGTGCATAGGTTGACGTATCTATGGAAGACACAAGATTCCGATTTAATCCAGGACACTATAATTTCATTGCCAATATTTTACCTTAAAACCAATTTTGCTCTGTATTTAGGCTATATATACAGTCTATATTACGTATAATGTCGGCAGCTAATTTCTAAAAAGAGACACATATATGCTTGAAATGATGTTAAAGATTTAAATTATGCGTTGCATAGGCCAGTAAATATATTTTTCAGAATTTTAAAATCTAAATTTAGTCTCTTGTTCCTCTTGGTCATATTTTGCAAAATATTCAGGCCACAATGATATTTGAAACAAAAAACAAAGGAACTTTTCTGAGACTTCACATAATTTTTATCGTGGAAATTCATTTAGATATGGAGGCATAAAAAACAAAAACAAATCATATGGGCTGTCTTTAGAAACCAACTGGTGCGTTTGGATAACTAAATGTGAAAAATTCCAATACAATCTTGTAAAAATTTAAGAAGCCTATTTTCAAATTACTATGCCATTCCCGATTTTCTCTGTCAGTTATTTGTTGAAGAATTTATGCTTTAATCAGAAATAGAGAAATGATTCAACTTCAAATAACCCAATAATTTATTTACCAACTTCAAACATGGCCATAATATATATAAGGATAATAAGTGAAATTATTCCATACTATTAGCATTAAGTTTACATAATATGCTTCATAACTTTTGTAATATCTAAGAGAGTTTTTATTTAATGGTTTATTAAAAAACTTATTACACTTCCATCGGAAAACAAGATACTCACTAGAAGTACAATAAGAATGAAGAACTGAGTTTTTATTTCTTATTATAGAGATATAATAAGGATGCGAAATTCAAATTTTATATTTCAAGCTTATCGAGTAATAATATATTTTTATATATCCAATTTTATTACAAACAACAGTAGAGAAAGTAAAGAGCAGTAGTAATCAGAAATGCAAAAATCATGTAAAGAAATTGATCATTGTTTATTTTCGAAGATAAATATCTTTAATCTTTAATTACCATGAAATTAATAAATAAAAAATAATAATTAAAAAAATTCTATTAAAACAATAATTTATAAGAAAACCTAATCAAAATTTTAAAAAAGCAAAATCTTCAAACTTTAGCAATTAAAAATGGAAGAAAATCACATGATAAAGTATTTAATAACAACGAATAATATTAAATATTTTAACAACGAAATAACAACGAATTATATTTGAATAATAACAATAACAACGATATTTATTTGAATAACATTGTTGATACTAACAACGAAATTTATTTGAATTTCATTACAACAGTGAAAAATATTACTATAAAATACATTCGAAATATTTTTTAAAATATATTAAACTTAAAAAAAATTATATTCACTAAATTGACATTAATGGAAATTTAATTTTTTTTTTAGTTTTTAGATGTTGTTATTAACAATCAGTTTATAAAACAACTTTTTTTAATTAGTTGAATGAATTTAAGAATTCTGAATTGTTTTCTTAGCATTATAAATTGAAGTTCTTTGATATTTTTCATAATTAGTTTTAAAGCATCGATTTTTCAATATTCTAATATTTCCATTTCTTTTTAATTTAAAAAGAAAAAATATGTTTTTAAGCAAAGAATTATAATTTGCTCAAACTATTCTTATTCATAGATGAATGAAACAAATAATGCATTAATTAATGTTAAATCAAATAAAATTGATTTACAACCTTTTTAATTCAAAAATGAAAATTCCATTTTCCAACACAGAATTATAATTATGCTCAAAATATTCATATGCATATATGAATAAATGAAGCAAATAATGTATTTATTGATTTTAAATCAAATAAAATTGATTTAAGACTGTAATTTGATGTCTTTTTTAAATTTCACACGCTATTAAAAATAGCTATAAAAATTTTGCTTGTTTTTCTATTACAGACACAGAAAGCGACAGACGATATTTTTTCACGTCTCTTATAATTGATTGACTTATATTCTTATTTCTGTTTTATAACAGATCTAAAATTTTGATTAAACACTTAAGATAAGAAATCATACATGAAGGTTATTTGTCTTTACATTATGTGATGACAATATTAATGAAATAAGTTAAATTAAGAATGGAATTAATAATTCAAAACCGGAATTACTTTTGCTTGATGACATTGAAGAATCTTACAAACGCACGTGTTGTCAAACTTCGATAGAAGTTGTCAAAGATAATGTGATCCTATGCTATTGTGTTATATTTAGATTTCTATTACCAATGGCTAGTAATTTTTTTAATTTCAATTATAAATATTTTTGTCAAAAGGCTGATAATGTTAATTTGAAGAGAACAGCAGTCTTTTTTCTCCATTTGTATTTAAAGGTACAGACCCGTCGTGGAGGGCTGATCATTTTTTTTCCTTTCCCATCCAAAGTCTGCATTCATTCTCTCGGTATTTTTTCTGCCTCTCTTATTGGATGTTTATGAGTTCTGGTTTCGATTCTTGTTGTCTTAACAGAGACATATCTGCTTAACTGAATATGGATTTTCTTTTGCTAGTGCTTACTCCTTGAAAAAATAAAAGGATGCGTAAATAATTTTCTAAAACATTCATATGAATACTTTTATGAAGCGATGAATGTTGCAAATTATTCACTGGACATTGGATTGTTCGTTTAGATGGAAATTATCCAGCTGAGGTCGAAGTTGGAGGAAAGCTCCGATAATTTTATTTTTGTGAATTATCCTTTCCCATTTAAGTTGTTTCTATTGACAAAATTACAAGTATGTCATATGCTAATTATTTAATATATCTGAAATGCAACAAATTTCATATGTGGATTTGTTATTAAAAATATTAGGCTACTTTAGGTATAACATTTTTTTAAATAGAAATTTTTTGAAACAAAAAATAGAGCAGCACTTCTAATTTCTAAGCTGACGACTTCCGCCGAATCTTTTATCTGCATAAATTACAAAACACGTTATTATTTCCAAAATTTTAATATTTTCTTTTTAAAAATTTTTTTTATTGTGTTGAAATAAAATAACAAGTTTATAATGATTACAAATAATAGTGTTTTTTACTATATTAGAATTAGATTTTTCATTTTTCCCTTTTAATTTTGCATTTTTGCTTTATTTTACGTAACAATAAAACTGTATGAACTTATCTCCTTGAATTATTAATTAAAAAATGATTAATTATGTTTTTGTGTTTATTGTTCGCTTATAGTAGAGCAGAACAACATTCTATTCCTTCTGGCTTACTAATTTGGTTCTTGGACGGTTCAGTGAACACGGAATGGAAGAGATAAAAACGAAAAAGGAAAAAGAAATTCCTGCCGATTTGTGCTGCTAAAGAAATAATTGTGAAGTTGAAAGTCGCAATAATATTCAAGAATGTGAGGCCAATTTCATTTTCGGTCTTTCAACCATTTTCGTATAGAAAATCATTGGTAACTAACATCTAATCTGATTCTCGCATCAGTTGTAGTGTTAGACTCATATGGTGCATCCGAATGAAAATGGGACTGTGGTTCTACCGGCTTTATCTACGTTTTGAGATTTTTCAGATGTATGACTGTATTTGTCTGGAGATATATAACATAAAATAGTTATATTGTATGCGGTGCGTCATTGAGTGAAACAATTATTAAAAAAGGACCATTTGTATCTTGGGTTCCTATAAATGTCTTTAATTAACAGTAATCAAATTTTTTTTTGCAGTAAAAGGTTTTAATGGAGCTTGCATTATAGTAAAATGTCCATGAGATTAGGTATATGTCACTAGTCACAGTAAGTTTCTTTTAATACTGTGACTTTTTCATTAATTCATAGTGATGAATGAAATAGACGTGAAAAATAAACAACATCGTAGACATCCATAGATTCCTTCAAGCATCCGCCGCAGTAACCCTATTTTTGTCGATAAAAGGCATTAAAGGAATCGTCATGCGCATGAGATTATGTATGTAGGACTCAGGAATCACTACTATTTAGAATCACGCACATTTAATTACATTTAGGAAGGACAATTACAATAACATAAAAGAAATGAACATTAAATAGATTTCGTCGAATACATCGCAGGATTAATTCACGTGTTACGTCGCATCTTTCGTTCAGAGACCCGCCTCGTCTCACACGTCCTGACTTTCGTTCAGACCTGTCTCGTCTGCACTCCGTCTAACAAGCATCAACACCTGTTGGCCAGTAGAGGGCGCTCGTAATCAGGCTTTCGTCACTACATGTATATGAATGCGCATGAGATTATGTATATGCCAGGAAATGTAATTTTTCGATGGTACTGTCCGATGTACTTTCCGTAATTTCTAAGAGTGGTTGTCTTATTCGTTCTAAAATATACCCCCACTTCCATTAAAAAAAGATTTCCAGAAAACTCTCAAAATACATGTCCATTGAACAATGCCTCTAAAACTAAAATCATGTTTATATTTGAGCACACATTTTGCTTAACATTATGTTTACATTTACGTTTTAATAATCAATATTGTTTTCCGACAACAGATATCAGACTGATCAATAAAATAACTGTTCAGAATCTTAGCAATATCTAGATAAGAAATTGAAGAATACTTTCACACATAAAATATATATTACAAAACATGCTTGTCATACGTTGAATACTTCAAAGCTAAGTCATCAATGATTCTTCAACCATAGATGATGCATGGTCAGTAGAATCAGAAGGATTTAAAAGTTTCACCAATAATGGGATTTGAAACTGAAGAAATAATATATGAAATATATATAAATATTACATGAAATATATACTTCAAAATATGCATTGTATACTTAAAAAGTATACTTCAGGTTTTCATTCTCATAATCAATAGAAATATTTCTAGAAATTCTTCTAACAACATTAAAAATTGAAAAAAATTTAAAGATGAAATTTATAAATAGTTTGCACATTTTTTATAGTATCAGAAGCACATTTCAATAAATGAATATTATTTAAGACTATCGTTTGCTGTTAATAGAAGAATACTTCTTTTGGTTAATGAAAAATGATTAACTGGTTTATTTTAATCAATAATTTTATTACTGGATGTCCTAAATTTCAGATTACTCGTAGATAATATTTCAAATATTATCTTGAGAGTGGAAAAATGAATTAAAATCAGGAAAGCATTTTATCTTATTTTAAATAATTTGAAAATAAAATATATCTCCAATTTCGAACACTCTCGATAATAAATTTTATATTCTCTCAATAGAAATAAGTTTATCGTATTATCCATTAAGCATAGAATAATACGATAGGGCAAGTGAGTAAAATCCCATAAAAGTAATTAGAGATTTTAAAGATTATGTAAGCGATATATGAAACTGGGACCATTTAGTGGGTACAGTGGCGTAAGATCATACGGGAAATTACTGAGGATTAAAACATCTATTGGTAATCATTAGGAATTAACGTGAATATTATACCAATGTCTTTCTTGTATATTTACACAATATTGCTAGTTTTGCTTTGCTTAGTAATATTGTATAAATCCAGCGGGAATGGTCAACATGAAATATCTCGCATACTCTCTAATAAAGGTCTTATCATCTCCTCTTCATAAAACTGTAAATCCTAAGCAAGGCATGAATAACAGAATTTTTATTTTGAATATTGAATTTTTATTTTCACTGATAATTGATTATAACTTGTGCTAAATTTTTGTTTCATTCAGTCATCAAAAAGGCATTCAAAACACATATTCTCGCGATGGATACCCGATTCATGTGAAAATTCTATATTTCGTAACTATCGTTCACCGATGGCATGCAAGGCATTCGCGGATTTACCCAAGGTCCCCAATTTTATGGGAATGAAGAGGAATAAAACCTTTATTTCAGAGTATGGATGAAGTTCCATGGAGACCACTGGAATTATTTTTTTTTTAAAGATTTCAGCATTTTTACTTTTTCGTATATGTACTTTAGAAAAAGTATTGTAATCATCAAAAAAATTTAAATTCGAGATTTTGATTAATTTTCCCTTTTTAATCCTCCCTGAGTTCGAAAAACACATTTTTGGAAAACGTCCATCTATCTTTCTGTATGAAAAATAACTCAAAAACGCTTAAACCACCGATAAAATATTGGATATGTGGCCTTAATAGCGAATTTGTATATTTCTATGAAATTTGAATAATTCAGAGGAGGTCTGTCTATCCGGCTGTTCGAATATAAGTTAACACAGTAACTACAAAGCGATAAGAGTTTGATAAATAAAATTCAGTATACAAATTTAATTTCATAGATACGTATCAAAATAACTATATTAGACAAATACGACAAGGGGTTGACTGTCTGTCGGTTTATATTTTCAGAAACATGTAAACGCGATAACTCAAAAACTGAAGGACTTAAATATATAAAATTTGGTATGGCATTTTATGACTACAAGTGTAGTTTGGCGTCAAATTTTTGTTCCAATCAGTTGGGAAAAATGTGTCTGAAATAAAAATTTGTATCTTGGATACTATTATCTGCATTCGGAGAATTAATTACTCGTCAACATGACAAGCCAAAACACTCGTCAATCATGGCACGATATATTCACTAAAAATGCTAAATTCACACTCAAAGGTTAATATTTCGTATTTGTTTTATACCATTGCCATGCAAGACGTTCTCTGGTATAATAAGTTTATTAGAAAGTATGCGAGAAAATTTTGGGGATACTTACCCCGCTGGTTTAATGCAGGAACACCAACCTTCCATTTAAAATATGGCCTCATGAATAATAATTACAGTATTAATTCATCAAAATTCTAAATTTAATTAACATTAGCAGACTTTTCAGAGTATTCTTTGGGATAATATCTATATTAGAGAGTATTTTAGGGACACCACTCCGTTGGTTCCTATACAAAAGGAGATTTCATTTTTAAAAATTCAAACAAACAGATTTTATTGAAGTTGAATTGTTTCCCATGCAAATTATATTTAAATAAGTCATTGAATTCAACTCTTTTTAGAAAATTTACTGCCAATTGCCACTACCTTAGAAACAGTATGCCAATCATATCATTCATTTTTTTTTTTTTTTTTTTTTTTTTACGAAATTTCAAAGTCATTAGAAATATGACTTTAAAGTTTACTATCAAGTTCAAGGCACCATTTTCAATTTTGAACGAGAAGGCTCGCTATTCTTAAAATAATAAACGTATTGCTATCATACGACAATTGTTTTGATGACCGTATCATATAGCACGTAAAGGCAGCTTTCACAAACGTGAAATAATAAGGCACAAGTGCTAGGAAAAAATTTTCAAATAGATTGATTGCAACAATACTGATTTTTTATGGGTTTGTCCTCCACTCCCATTAATGTTTTTTGGGTTTTATCACTGATATCTCCACTGGCGCGGAACTGATAGATAGTGTCCGCAAGCACGTTTGGAAGCATTGGGAACGTTAAAGTTAAATTGAGGTTACAATTCGATGGAATAACGCTTTTTATTTGGAAGTCATGTTCGTTAGAAACCCCACCCTGTAAATTCTGAAAGTTGAGAATGAAGGATTAAGACTTTAGATATACTTGTGTGGTAAAAGTAATAATAAATAAATAAAATAAATTGCAAACGGTGGCGTAATAGTGAAAAATCATGTTTTAAGGTTGAGTATGTGTCAAAGTTGATTAAGTGCCTGATATTTTGAAACCATTGTGAAACACAACATGAAAAATTGATTTCTAACAACTATATGAGGAAAGTGTAAACTAAATGTGGTGATTACTAGTGAATTTAATTACTGTGTGAAGAAAAATTTAGAAAAATAACTTACTGTAAAAATTAGCAATTCATATTTCCAATTTTTCATTAATTCATTCAACGTCTTGGAGAATCAGCTCAATCCTTTGGTTATATTCAGAACTTTGAAGCTGTGTATCAATTATTTTATATTAGTTCCCCAGTAATTTATTGCAGATAAATCGAATTATAATATAATATAACAGTGCTATATTAAATTGTATGGCATTATATAGAAATAGCAATTTGGTTTCTTGATACAATTTTTAGACTTATTCAAAAATATTAGATTGAACAAATCTTTCAGTAAAAGTAACACAATTTCAGAGGTATTTAGGATTTTTGGTTGCAATAAAATTAGTGGAATTGTTCCCTCCTAAACTATATCGTATACTTAAAAATATAGAGCGTTTCATATGTACTTCACATTATATTGGGCAAAATCGTAAAACCATCGTATATCAAGACTTTTTGACTATCTGGGTTAGCAACAACAAGTTTAATACCTGAAAATTGCATTACATCACCTTTCGGTGAACATAATGCAATTTCCGAGGTTTTTAAGTTTCTGTTTGTTGCAATAAAGTCAGTGGAATTGTTCCTCCTAAACTATTTTGTGTACTTAAAAATATAGAATGTTTTATGTTTAATTTAGCTTTGCAATATATTGAACAGAATAGAAAAGTCATCGTGACTCATGATTTGTTGACCAACTGAGTTAGAAATTTGGTAAGAAAAATTAGAAATTAAAGGAGCGTAACCAGGAGTTTATATGTGACATTATCGCAGATGAAATTTTTTTATATATATTTCCTCCGTTCCATCAGTATCGGGGGGGGGAGAGTAATAAAATGAACGTCGTCACAGCAACAGAAGGCTGAAAATAAAGGTACGATTCTTAAAGCCAATGACTGAAAAAAACGCCATGCCCAACCCCTACCGTAGAAGCATTTTCTCATTATTGGAATGGACATAACTCGACTTCACAAGCGAAGCGAAAGTCTGCTTATTTAATCAGAATATCTAATTTCCGAATTCGTGATGCAGCCTTATGCAAAAATTAATATTTATATACAAGATGTATTAAAATCATCGTTTTAAACTTTAAAAGTTCATGTAGTGCAGAGAAACGTCATTTTTTATAATAGAAAAAGGGTCGCAAGGGCAGTTACATCGGATCCTTTGTTAATGAATTATAGAATGATAACCAACAAAATATTGCCAAAATGTTAGGCATCTTTCACACATGACGATATTTTGAACACATGTAGAAAATTTGTGAAACCTAGGAAATATATTTTGCTCTTTGAGCTTTTTTGTTATTTTTTTCTTTTTCTTAGTCTGAGCAGTGCTTAGAGACTAAGAAGAGGATTTTTCATTCTGAAGGCAACGCTTCTACGTCATGTGTAGTTGTTTTTCAATAACTTTAACGATTTTTTTGTCAATAAAATGGGAATGCTTGTCATTTCAAATCTTTGAAATTTCGTCATAGTAGCATAGCACATAGTAATTCAAAGAGTTGTCAATTTGCTTTGCTAAAAAATTTTTATCACATACTTTACAATATCTGCACTGAAATTTTTATCCCGGTATGATAACAAGGGTAATAAAGGTACTAATTTTCATACATTTAGCCTTTTGGGTTTTTACTTTTGCAAATAGATAAATAATTGACAATTTGGCAGATTTGATGAAAAATTTGATACAATGCAGATAAATTTATGTACCAGTTTCATCAAAATAAGGATTTATGTTTTCATAATTTCGCATTCACATGAACATGAAACATTAGATTGATAAATTAGCTGTTGCTCTTCTTCAAAAGCTTGATATAAATGTAGAATTTGGACGGGGAATCCACATAAAATTGCGCGTATAAAATCCATTCATTATTTCAGTATACTACTGTGTGACAAACAGACATAATTCTGAAAAAGTTTTTTTAGGTCTCCGTGAGGAATGAAAATAAAATGGAAGGTAGTAAAGAAACTGCAAAATCTTGCCCTGTCAGTAAGCGTAATTAACAAAAATCAATTACTTGAAAACGAGTATAAAGTATAGTAAGGAAACAAACTGATGACTATATCAGTAAAAAACAAAAATGCATTTTATTAGGAAATCTTTAAATGACTTTTTGAAATCAATGATTAAAAGTGATTAATTTGTGCTAAATAGTAAAATAAAAAAATATGCAGCCATATACACTTAATGATTTTCCTTGAGAAAAAAATACAAATTTCTTTCTAGTTCAACTTTTGAAAGAAATGTATAATATGATTTGAACTAAAAAATACTACCATATCTTATCAATTTCTTAATTTTTTTCACCCTACGGAATAAAGTATACTTTGTATTCAGTAAAGATATTGATAATGCTTGAACTATAAATGCAATTAAAAAGGTTACCATTTCTGTCACACCGAAATTAGATCGAGCATTTAGATTACATTACGAAACACGTCAAGAATTCTTAACTAATTGCGTTCCTTTTCATTTTCGCCTACATCTTTTATTAATCTGACACTACCATATTATTGTTAGTTAACGATTATTAATGACAGCTCATGATTATAATGAACTATCTAAAGAAATTACGAGACATGGAAAACATTAACAATTAAGTATTATTCCAATTATTATAACCAGAAGAATAATGTTTGCGCAGATTGCACCCTATCTTTCTTACACATTCATTCTCTGTTTGTTCAGATTTAAGAGAGATGATCATAGAGTTTTCAAACAACACGAGACAAGCGTGTGATGAGAAAAGAATCCTCGTTAGGAGCTGGTTATCTTTCATTATCCTTTCCTCTGAGCTTTAGAATAATTTTTATTCTTTCAAAATCAAGAATGGGCGAAGGATAAAAGGATAGTTAACAAAGTATCTTTTGTTGCGAAAGCGAAGTTAATGAAAGAGCACGGAAATGAAACATTGCTCAGGTCTATATCAAAAGAAACCAGAAATAAAAATTGCAACACAGCTTCTGTATCAAGCGTGCCAGCTATCTCGAGAATTTTGAAAAATAATAAATACATTCGTTTCTTAATTTCTATGCCATTTGCTACGTTCAATAAATTATTTTTTAAACTAATTTAGATTGCACTTTTTTGCCAAACTATAAATATTATTCGATTAAAATTCTCATTTAACCATTAATTTTTTTTCTCCTCAATTTCAAACGATTAATATCAACGAAACAAAAGATTCGGTTTTTAAATATTAATAGGATACAAACGAATGTTTTTTTGTTCTCTATCATTGTTTATATCTCATTTTCGGATTCATTTTCTTTTGTGCTGCCTAAACAAAAGAACATAATAAATGTTTCGAATACCTTTCCCATACTGAAGAATCCTTGCTTGGCTTCACATGCTTAAAAAGCATACATTAGTTAACTGTTTCAAATATGTTTTTTTTTTTTTTTTTTTTTTTGCTACAGTTAATGAATTCGACGGCAAAAGTTACATTCAAAACACTTGTAACGATCGTTTTGATGAAGCTTTTTTACTTCCGCAATTATATTGCTGAAACTTATCTTTTAACTTAATAAAATGTAATATGAAACATATATCCACCAGATAACGAATTGTAGAACATTTTCTTAATTAGAAATCAGCGGCTAGTAATATTACAAATACAGAATTAAGTATATAATAATTATTCCTTTTTAGCAGTTTTGAAATGTCTGTGTAAGACTTTTCCTTTCAGTTTTGAAATGTCTGTGTAAGGAAAAAAAGGAAAAAAAAATAAAATTAAAATGTAGGTTTTACATACATTTTTTATGCAATTTTATAGAATAATAATAATAATAATAATAATAATTAAAAATGCATACAATATTTTTCTTCTACATACTGAATATATGTGAAAAATCTTTGAAAATTAGGTATTTTTATTAATTTTTGCTTACTAGTTTCATAAATTGAACCAAAAAGTTTTTCATATGTACTTGGTAAAATTATTTTTCCGTATTTTTATTAACAGATTTCACTAAAAATGAAAAAAAAAATTGCAATTTGGGTGAAAGAGCCTCCATTTAATATAATTAACTCGTAATGATTTTGATGTCCATGTTCATATATACGCCATCTGATTATCTTTATCTTAGAAGCTTGAGATATTTAAGCAATCGAAAAATGTTGTGACAAACTTAACATCTACCATAACTGAAAAAGGTTACATTTCCACTGGATAACTTTAAAAAAAATCCTTGTTGCTATTTTGAAACTTACCCCGAATCCCCCCCCCCCCATCCAAAATCTGAAATGGTGTTCAGAAATGATCATCTATGCAACTGCTCTTTTTAATATGATATTTCTGTGTTACTTACAATATTAAATGCATTTGTTTATGCCAAATTGTCTCTGCTGCATAACTGAAGGTAAAGTCGACAAATAATGATAAAAAAATAGAGTCTAAAAATTTTTTATTCTCAGTGTTCCGTACCAGATACTAGAGTATCTAAAAAATCAGTTTAATACTTTGCCAAATAAGTTTAAAATTCTCAACTTTTTAGCATATGAGGAGCCTCTTTTCATACAAGTTACATGCATGAATAAAGATTAATGATAAAAGGAAATGAACCATCTTCTGTTTGTCATGGTGACTTCGAGTTGTCAAAGTAACAATCTGCTTAAGTTTTCTGATACCCAATTTAGCCAACATGGAGTTAACTTCTTGCAAAATTATAAAGAGAAACAAGTACCCATTTGGTGTTTCGTTTGGAGAAAAATTAAGAAAATCACTAAAGCCAGCAAATGTCTGGTAAAACATTTATGAGTTTATTTGATTTTGAAGAATGCTGCTGAAGAATGCAGTAAAAGGATGGAACTTTGAACTATATTTCTTTCACTCAATATTTGAAGATTATTTCTTAAGAGTGCAATTAGAGGATTAACTCGCAATCTTCATTCTCTCATGTCAGTTTACTAATTTTTAAAGAAGGCTGCTTAAGATTGCGACCAGAGGATGCAACTCATAGTCTTCTTTCTCTCAGATATGTTTACTAGTTTTTGAAGAACGCTATTTAAGTTTTACCAAAGCATGGAACTCAAAACTTTCCTCTTCATACATCATTAAAGTAAGGTTTTGAGTAAGGTTAGAGGATTCATTCATACTCTTCTTTCTCTTACACCAATTTACTAATTTTTGAAGAATACTGCTTAAGAGTGCAACCAATGAATAGAACTCGCAACTTCTTTCTCACACATCATTAAACTAATTTTTGAAAAATGCTGTTTGAGAGCGCCGGAGGATGGAATTCACAATCTTATTTAACCAATTTATGATTTAACGATGCAAGACAATATCCAATTTTGCCAATGCATTGGCATTGCTTTTTGTATTAGTACTTAAGTATTTCCATATTATTTCAAAACTGAAAAGGCGTGATCATTTGACATGAATTGTTTATGAGGGAATCTATTCCATTGTTTAGCTACGCAATTGCTCATTATATTCAAATTTAAATTTTTTTAACTGCATCCTGTTTATTGCATTCTTCCAGAAAGAAGCATAAAACTAAAGATTCTCGTAGACAAAAAAGCAAATAGGAAACATAAAATAATTTAATTTTTACTTTCTCGTATACGTAGTATAGATAAAGTATAGTAATCATCAAAATACTAGAACTCGAGATTTGACGAATTCCCAAGTTAAAAATAAAAATACATTTTTGGAAAATGTCTGTCTGTTTGTGGAAAAGAAAACTCAAAAATGTTTTGAGCTAAACGGAAAAAATTTGGTATACGGTCTTTACACCAAATTTGAAGATTTCGATCTAATTTTGGGTAAAATCCGTTCAGAGGAAGTTTGTCTGTTCGGACTGTTCGAATATAACTTAACATGATAGCTACAAAATGAATAGAGCTAGGTGGTAAAATTCGGCACACACATTTAATATCTATAGTGTAGAGACCTGCCAAATTTTGAACTAAATCCAATAACGGGTTAACTGTCTGTCGGTCTATACTTTCAGAATCATATAAACGCGATAATTCAAAAAAGCAACGAGTTACATATATTAAATTTATGGTACTTTTTGACTATAAGTATACCTTTTAAAATTTTTTTTGTTCCAATCGATCAGGAAAAACGCGTCTAAAATACAGATTATATTTTCGAAAATTATTAATCGCATGCCAAGGCTTAATCGCAAAATATCTCGCCAGGGATGACGCGATATTTTTATTAAAAATACTAAATTCACGCCTAAGGTTAACGTTTCGCAACTATAGTAAGCCAATGATATGCAAGACGTTCTCTGGTATAGCATCTTTATTAGAGAGTATGCCAGGAAATTTTGGGGAGACTACACCCACTGATTTCACATACGAAATAGAAAAAAAATAGTAATTGTCAAAAATCCATTTTGAGATTTTAATGTCTCCAAATTTTACACTCCCCGAATACCCCTCCTCCAAAAAAACTGCAGTTATATCTTTCTATCTAAGAAAGTGATAACTCATAATCCCAACGAATAAGATGGATGGAATGTAGTTCAAGACCTTGATATTAAAACTGGAAGTCTTTACTAAATTTTGGACTATATTATATGTATACGAAACCTATCTATATGTTTGTCTGTCATTGTAAATATGAAGAAAATCCAAAAAACCTAAGAACTAAGTAGATGAAAACTTCATACGCAGGTACGTTTATCAACAAAATTGCAGATCATCAAATTGATTCCATAGCTTGATTTTCGGTCTGTCTATTCGGTGCAAATACATTCGAAAAAACACTGGTTATATAAACACTGCGCAAAGGAAATTCAGTGTGTTGTCCTGACGTAATAATTTATGTCCGAAATATATTTTAAATGCTTTTCAATGTATTAAGAAACCGAATACAAAATGACATACGAGAAATTTGAGGGAAGAAAATTAACACAAATCATTTTAAACATTATTTCGTACGTGTAATTGTTTTTATAAAATTAATCTTAAAGAGAATGTTCAGGTAATATAAGATAGTGAAAGTTTTAATATTATAGAATTGAATTGAATGTGACTGCAGTTTGAAAATAACAAATGTATGAAAATTTTGAAACATGATTGCGAATTTATGCTCGTTTCCGGGTTTCTTTATGTAATTTCTGAAGGTGAGTAATAATTATATTGAATATATTTGCATTTAAAATATAATTGTATCTTATGATCTCTACAGAAATTTTTTACTTCAGATGCAAGCTAGTATAAATGTACTTGTCATGGATATAACCGCATTTAAAATACAATCGCATTCCTATGAATTTTTTTCAATATTTATTTTTTACTTTAAAGATAGACTAGTATAAATGTACTTGTAATTGATATAGATGATAGCATTTGAAATGAGATGGTGCAATTATGATTTTTACAAAATCATTTTGCTTCAAAGATAAATTAGTAAAAGTACTTACATTGTATATAATTGCATTTAAAATAACTACTTACGATTTTTACAGAAAGTTTTTACTTCAAAGATAAACTAGACCGGATATATAATCAACTTGCAAATGGAAAGTTCAAAATGTGACAATTTTCCTCGCTAAAATATGATAATGTGAATGAGAGTTGTGATACTCCACTTAAAAGCTCCATTGTATCACAGTGTCATTTCAAATCATTTATTTGCCTTGTACATATTTCAGAGCGTCAGAAATTACAGAGAATCGAATAACAATGCTGTTGCCATTCTCTTTGCCTTAGATATGCAAATTGAACTTGATATCACGTTTTGCAGTAATTTGAATAACAAGCTTCCTGATTTCTCCTTTGTGTTATTCTGCAGGTAATGCGCTGAAAAAATTGCATTCGAAATATTTACGGTGTTATGCATGAGTGCAAATTCTCGTTTGCTTCCCGCGCATTAAGAATTTTATTTTTTATTTAAAAAAGTGCTCGAAAGAATGACAAAAAATTATTTTGACATTAAATATTGCTGTGTTATTAGCTCGTTCCTATTTTCTATTAAAATATTAAAACTTATTCCAACGGAAATAAGATGTAATTTCCCCCTCCCCCCGAGTTTAAATTAGAATAAAATATGCAGAATATTTTAAGTATTCCAGATTGAATGAAATTCAGAAAATTCAGGAAAATATCAAATATTTATATCAGTTGATTCATTTAAAAATGTTTGAAATCATTTATAAACGTAATTTATTTAATATATATGTTATGTAAACATGTTAGAGATTTTAATTTGATATGAACTAAGTTTTTGCATATAATTCTTGAAAGAATGTTCCAGTTGATTAGTTTGATATCACAATCATTCCATGAATTGGCTGTTTAATGTCTTTTCAACACATAATTAAAATGGAAAATTATATTTAGAAATTACTCTTTTATTATTTTATAATTACGCCATGTTATTGGGAAAAAGTCTGCATCTTTAATACCATTTCAAAATTCATTTGTTTCAGCACAGTTTAGGCTGGCAAGCATGAATTGAAGTTAGAAGAGTTAAGGTTCTATCCTATGCCTATTCTTTTAACCAAATTTCACAAAATCTGGTAATTCTTATGTCAATTCTTCAGCCATTAATGGGATTTTTCTCTGAGCTCGTGCCAACTGTAACAAAACACCAGTGCCAACTGATTCCCAAGAAAGCGATTCATCTTCATATAGTAGCACTTTCTACGATAGAGATTCCAAAATCACTTTGGTTAAATTAACATGTTATTTTTATCTCGGAATTTTAATTAAAAAAACTATATAAATATGCTAGACCATGTAAAATTAAAATTACTCCTGCTGCATAATACATACAGTCCACATAAATAACATGAA
The DNA here is from genome assembly GCA_026543865.1 of Argiope aurantia. Classification (NCBI taxonomy): domain Eukaryota; kingdom Metazoa; phylum Arthropoda; class Arachnida; order Araneae; family Araneidae; genus Argiope; species Argiope aurantia. The sequence continues at coordinate 190,995 of JAPMOR010114991.1, forward strand.
CAGCTCGAATATTTTTAAAATTTTTGCATTTTTTATGTATACTTATCTTCTACTAAATATCATATAATGTACTGCACTTCTTCTATTAAATATCTAACTTGAATTTCATAATTATAATTCTATTTACCAAAAAAGTGTAAAGAATTGCTTTAAAATTGAACTGAAATGATAAATAATGTAAAAAATGTATTAGTCATGTTTTTCTTTTGCATATTCAATGAAGCATTTATACAAATTTAAGAACTGAAATTTTTTTAATTTCTTTCTTTTCTAAAAAGCGACTTTTAAAAGTCTAGAAATAAATGCGATTTGGAAGATCTTCAAAAATAAATAATCTTTTTTATTTCGTATCGACTATAAATTTCTGAATATAATTTCATGTACATAATATTTTGATATTTATGGACTCATAGATTCGTGAAGTAATAAAATTGATTATATTCTCCTCTTTTTTTTTTTGTCGTGTGACTATTTAAGTCAAATTTTTTGCGCAGTAGCTTCTAAGGGTAAAGACCCCTGAGCACCCGAAGGCAGAAGCCTAACTTCTGGCTCAAATGAAGATAGCACACACGCACTCGCTTGCACAACCTTTTTTCACAGGGGCGGGGGGGGGGAACTCATTCACGCATCTCACAGAGAAGAGAACAACCATGCCCGAACCAAGACTCGAACCCAGAATGCCTAGATCACGGGGAAGACGCGTTACCCCTAGGTCAGGACGGCGGCATTATATTCTTCTGCATGACGATAAGAAAATAGCATTATCAATTTTCATTGCCTGATGCTCAAATTTTATCATATTTTATTATTTTGAAAGTGAAATAAGTATGCTGCAAAAACGTTTCGCTAAAAAGTATAACATTCCACAAATTGAGACTTAAATTAATTTAAATTATGAAGAACATGGAACATAATTCATATATTGTTATTTCAATTTCGTTTTAGCAATCAGTCATGAGAGTGACGAAATTAAAATGGGCGAGATTCTTGTTTCGACATTTTAAAAATATTTTAGAAATAACTTCTTTTATTTTCAGAGTAAAACTACTGAATATACTTCCATTAGGAAAAGATAAATAGAATTCAACTAAATAGATACATTGATACAATTCTATCAAAATCAAAAGTTTCAGTTTGCGAAACATTTCTACTACAATAATTATAATTACTTCAACCATTTTACTGGCTATTGTTACTTATTTTTAAACTAGCTGCCTTTGGTCACCAACTTGTTCCCCTAGATTCCTTTTAAATCTGTAATAGAATATATTTTTAAAAAAAAATCACCTTGTTATTTGATACAAACTGAAAAACATGAATTCATTTAAATTAATTAAAATTAAAAAGTATATATATTATGAAATAAAAGCGGAATTGAAAATTCTATTATGGAGTTAATGATTGGTAAAAGCACGCGATTGAATGTTTTGAGGCATTAGTTTGAATTCCGACATAGCATTTAAAAATATGCATCAAATTGAACTAAACAATATTGTCAAAATCAAGAGATATTAATTATACTTATTTAATGAAATAAATTTCATTTCCGTAAATTTTTGAATCTTAAAACGATACAAAGACAATTTTTGGTGAGATAATTGTTCTGGAAGAAATTAACATCAATTTCCATAGACAAGTTAGCGATTTGGTGAAGGTTAAGCCTATTTTTGCGCTCGATTAAACTTTCTGTTTGAAACTTATTTCTTGGCTTCTTTTCACAAACTAAACTGACTATTTTTTTGACACGGCGAATCCTTTCTGAAACATTTAACAATATTTTGCAGCTCCAACAATTCACTAAGCGAAGTGCTCAATTTAATGCAGCTATAAATATATTCAACGAAGCAATCTAAAATTCGTACTATATTTTGTTTACATTTGACTGTTGCCACTCGACAATAATAATAATAATAAGTAATATTGGTGATTTCTGTGATATGTACGTTAGCGTTATATATATATAGAGAGAGATAGAAATTACTAAAAAATGGATCCGTCTAGTCAGGCCATTATTTCGTCAGTAATGTCTCCTGTACCTTATTGTCACAGATTAACTAACTAACAGACGTTGTATTAGAAAATGGTATGCACATTGGCTCAGTATTTAAGAAATTTAAAAATATAAACTGTAATTTGTAGCTTCTTTTAGATTTAAATATATAATAATTTTAGAAATTTTGTTTCCTTGAAATGGCATCCTCTTTATTCACAATATTCACGAAACTCAAATCAAAATTAATCACAAAATTCAGATTGTAATAAATAATCTATTTTCAGAAAAAAAATGCAGAGACGAATACAAAACTTAAAAAAAATATCGAAAGAAAATATAATCAATAACTATATAATTAATTTATATTATTAAGTACTGGTACCCGACGCGTTGCTACCGCAAAAGAAATAATTTTGAAAATAGCGTTTAAAATTCGAAATAATTATCTTGTTTAATTACATTAGGTAATATTAAATTAGGTATAATTATCTAATTACATTACATTAGGTATTAATTACATTAGGTATAATTATCTTGTTTAACAACATTAGGTAAAAGTTTTTGCTTTTATTGACTAATGTTATTAAACAAGAACTCAAAATTAAAATTTCCAAATTATTTTTTAAAAACACTACTTATAGTAAGCCATATTTTCCTTTCACGTAAGACATGAATTTTCTCTTTGCCTGTGCTAATTGAACAAAAGTTAAATGTATATTTAGCATCTTTATAGCGCTAAGCGACATTTAGTGTCTTTATTCCAAGAAGAAATAGAAGTCTTACTAATATTTATATTTCAGTCAATCAATTCCTTTATTTTTCACTTATTATCCCAAATAACTGGTTGACTGCCAAATGATTATTTATCACTAGTCGGTAACCAGGACGTTGCTGCCGCAGAAGAAATAATTTTAGAAATATCGTTTGAAATTTAAAATAACTATCTTGTTTAATTGGGAATGATAGAAAGAATTATATTTATTTTCTTCTCGACAACGAATACATTCACTGAAATTGAATAATATATAAAGAAGAAGTATGAATAATCTTTATTCTATTTTTTTTAATTATTATTTAAGTATGTTTAGTGTAAACAGTATTTTTTGTTTTTTCGTCTTCTGAAAAAACAAATAAATTTCTTGACTGTCCGATACATGAACATCCAAGTGGCTTTGTGAAAAACATGGATTTTCTAGGTTCAAAGCAATAAAGTGACAAAGTTTTATCGCTATCAGATGAACATTGCTACAGCGCATAAAATACGAACAAACAAATTAT